>JAVTVY010055493.1:0-30886 GCA_036873755.1 Hanleya hanleyi
CTAGTCCGTCATTCATAATTCAGCCGTCGTCCATTAGAGAATATCCGCGTCCATAATCCAAGACCTATTCCATATTCCATATAACATTATTAGCACCAAATTCAAAAAGACAATCATAGTATACATAAACATAGGCTTGTTTCCTGCAAGAGAGAAGCGGTCAACAGTTTTCAATGATGCCGACAAGACATCATGATGTTCCAAAAATATAAAATCCGTATCGCTGATCAGTATTCTTAATCCAAAATAATCGTTCTAAAGTCGTTATCTAGAGAATGGTGTATCTCAGTCACGCTTTGATTGTGACTGTTCATATGAGCACCATGAGGATCTTGAAGTACATGGGTTCATACGGCCCCTAGCCCCGGGTTAAGCGGAATTAGACACAAGTTACGAAACGGAACGCCATACATCTTGCACGCTACGTTCGTATTTTGCTATCAGCATATGCGATATGTATCGCCAAATTTGAGAAACTTTGAGTGGAGGCGCTTGGAGGAATAGCCCTGTTTTATAAGTTTCTGCAACAATGTTTTGTGACGTTGATTGAAATCGTCACAATTAACACAGGATCTAGCAAATGCTACTAGGCGAGATATGTATACGCCATATGCAGGTCTCACTGGAATATTACTTTCCAGAAAGGGATAGTTTACGATGTCGAAATTGTAATCATCTCTTTTGTCATAAAGTCGACGAGCTTCATTTTTGATATAGAGATCTAGATCTAAATATGATGTGCCTCTAGGGCTATCTGTAGTTTCCTTCAAATCCAGTGAAGGTGGATATATATCCTTCACTGCGTCATTTATATAGCGATTATCCACAGCGAGAAGATCGTCTATATGGCGTTTGGTGAATGAGAAGGAACGGGCTTTGAATGGATCGGTTTTTGAAAGCGCCTGCATATAGTCATATTCATAAGAGAACAGATACAGGTCAGCCAACAGGGGTGCGCAATTAGTACCCATTGGAATACCTATATGCTGTTGATATATTGTGTTCAAGATTGCGAACCCGATGTAAATCTGCCTGTTCAGTACCAGTTCACGTTTCAACATTTGAACCGCGGCCAGGTCCTCGCAAAAGATCTTGAACGCGTGAAAATGAGGCATGCACGCGAGCTTACGCAATCGCTTGACGCGATTAACGAATTGAACGTCGACTCTATTCCTAAGATTCTCCATGTCTTTCCGAATACCGTGTTATTCATTGGTTTGAAGAAATCTTTTTCAAAGTCATTGCGAGCAGTCTACCTCTTCTCGGCGTTGAAGCCTATATAGGTCTTCAACCACGAAGCCTGCTGGGACGCCACCACGCGATGAACTTTGGTGATCGTCACCCCCAAAGTCGTATACTGTTTGAAGTTGCGATAGTGCAACACGTAATTGGATTTAGGACGAAGATTGGGCGTGAGAGTTTTAGAGGACGTACCTCCCAAACTGAGTTTGTCGCCCAATTGACGGGCAAAGTCCAGAGCATGTCGGCGGTTATTTTCAACTTCTCGGGGGCGAATGGATGGTTGTCGTGCGAATCGTGTATATGATGGGAATAGTTCATATCGACCATCCAGAATGTAACCTTCGGAGCTATCGTCGGTCCACACATCCAGCGCCTGAATATCCTCGGAATCCGTGCGTCAGTAAAGTCTCAGACATTGTATACCCGTAGAGTTTATTCGCGTCGAGATACATCAGGTACTGAGTAGGATCTTTAGGTCGGTAGCCACGGAGACTGGGATAATTGACCTTGGCGTGGCGATGGGAGATCACCGAGACACCACTTCTAACCCCCCTTTTCAAGAAGTATAGAAGTGGGCGGGTTATAACCCGTAATAGTTTAGACAGCTATCACGAAAATTTTCGAAGACACGTGATGTTCAAGTCATGGTATGCGCCTATGTTCTCGATACAGAGCTTGGTCCAGACCGCATGAGCGTGCGCGTAATCCTCCTCCGGGAGAGGTTCTTGCGTTAAAATGTTGAAGAATGCCTCTCTAGGTGGTAACTCCATTTCTTCGAACACCTCGACGGAGGTGACACAAAATATTTTCGCCGCATCCTCGCCCCGGTGTACGACCAGTGGTCTCGTCATGTCTTCGGTCAATCCGTCGGCTTTGTAAGCCGCGTGATGAGCTCGTTTCTGGGTATAAGAGTTCGTGGAATCGGGAGAGCAGCAGTCAATTTCTTCTAATAGCGATTCGAAGTCGGCGTAAATGATATACGGAACTTTGAGCTGTTTGGTCACATCCGTGAATTGCAACCATTTGTCGGCTTCTTTCGGAAGTTTTTTTTTGCGGCACGGGGATCTGGCAGTAAGGTAGTTGATCCTTGAACAGATCTTCCCTAATAAACCCGTGCAGCAATAGGGACAGAAATGCATTCTCCCATGACAGCGATTCTGACCGTAAAGTAACCTATTTAGATCTTTTATCCAGCAGTAGTGGGACGATTTATCATCGGTGATGAGAAGCAATTTCACGTGAGTGTCACAACGTTTGCCCGTGATATGTATGGGGAAGACCTCGTCAGCCGCATAACCGAACAAATTGACAGAGATTTGTTTGAGCGTTTCGAATTAAGGGATATCGTCGGGCTTCACCGGGAAGTCGATATCCCCGAAATGCAACTCGTGTTCGTACGGTCTATATTTAAACACCTGTTGCGGATGTTTCGGAACTGGGTGGACCGCGGCTCAAATAGACCATTTAAAGCATTCCTCGTCCCTCTTGTTGAACACGTTAATAATCGCGTGTTTCAAAGGTAGAGGGATGTAGCTGGAGTCACGGAGGGATTGATATGTGAACGTTTAACTGAAGGATTTCATCTAACCGCCAGTTAGAACCTTGGCGAGTATATTCTACGAATGTTTTGTGGAATTTTTTTCACGATTCATAGATAGCGTTCTGTACGTCCCCCTCTTTCAATAAAATATAGCATATACCTCTAAAATAGGGTCGCACCGTTTGTACATTTTCACCTCAGCTTTGGTAAATGATCATTGGGTAGCGATGTAGAACTTCATACTACCGGTCGACTTAAGACCGTTTTTCAATAGAGAGTCCAATTGTTCATAGTATTGCATGAATACCCCACTGGACGTATCGTGTGAACTTTTAGCGCGCCATTCGACGCCGTCTGTTGAAAGTCGCAAGGGCCCGTATCACCACTGGTTGATGGAATAGGATCTCGATTTCCTACCCCCTCACTCGTCGATGGGGCGGGGTCTTGTACCATGCTGGTCGATCGAGTGGGGTTTTCTTCCTCACCGGTTGATACTTTCCGCCCCGACCCAATTTGCTCCATGGCATCGTTCGCATGATGTATACGTATGAAATGAGCACCATCAGGTCTATATGTTCTAATATGTCTATCCAAGAAGTCTGTCCTCGGAAAGGACGCCTGACATACGTCGCATGAAAAAGATGACTTAGTGTGAGCGGTCTTGATGTACCGCTTGATACGCGTGAAGGTTATTCCGCAAATATCACACGAGAAAGTGACGTTGATCTTGGGTAGTTTCTCATTCCGCGGATGGATCATAGGAGACGTTCTTTTTCTTACCTGTAAGGAGAGAACGTGTCCTCCAATATACTATTCGTATAACATTCGTGTATCGTTTGATTAGAATTCTTCCATACATGTATAATCTAATATAGAAGACAGAGAAATTCCCCTTCGTTGAAGCATAATGTATGTGAGTGTATAGGCTACACATCTGGTATTTCGTTTTCCAGAAATTAATGCACTCACCGCCGATGGTCCCACGTGTGCGTCGTTTCGCGGTCGATCGCCAGGGGCTCGTGATACGTCGCTACCAACGCACCTCTGTTGTCGGATTCTTTCGAATTCGCAGTTCCACAATTTAGTGAGACTCTCCACGAATTCGTCTTCGTCCCAACTGGAACAGATACAAATGGATGTGATCTAATCATTGAAAATGTCACACACTTTACGTTATCGAAGTACCTTGGAGTAGAATATTCATAGGATTCGAATCTTACTTATCCGATTCATAATGCCTGTCGACCCAAAAGATGACCCGTTATCACGTGTCAATCGTAATAGTTGCTGGCCTGATCAGTGTCCAGGGTAATTAGAACTGTGAGCACTCTCATGTTCTGCCACATGTAGGCACCGTCGTGATATGACTGAAACAAGGTTGAAAACGACGTTACACCCTACTACTCACTCACTCTTCATCGCCTCAGCCCATCCCGGTCCCGAGATATTGATATATTTCCCCCAAATTCCTATTATGACTCACTATAACATCATATGACGACGTCGTGGTAGTTGTTCAGCGCGCCTCCCTCTTGGCTATCCAACGCCGTTGGTTTCGTCTCCATAACCTGTTCTAGAGATATGCAGATTTTCTCGAAATTCATCTAATTGATTACTATGGCGTCATCATGTCTATTGTACAACGCGCCCCTCTCTTGAGTATCCAACGGCGTTAGTTTCATCTCCGTAGTTCCTCCCGTTCCAGAGATATGAAGATTTTAATGAATTTTGAAGAAAAAAATCGAAAAAATGTGTTGGTCGAAAACGAAATTTCTAGGCTTTACGCGTACAATTAAAGATTCTACCTATTTACCAAGTATATGTTAATGAAGTTTTTGGGGGAAAATAGCCGGCTCAGCTCAGTATTGGTCATAGAATCAGACGTGCTTGACGAAGTATATATAACAGTATCAAAATAAGCATCGGCTTATAAACCCCGCTCCTAGTTGGGTGACTTCGCTATGACGTCACCGGGTATGTCGAAATAGGTATCGCCCCTGAACTTTTACCTTTTCCGAGGTCTCTTTCACGGTTCCGTTGAGTGAGAGAGTCAACAAAGCGGACTGTCTGTTCACAATACAGTCAGAATGTGAATCGACTTTACGGTTAAGCCATGGCAGATGTCCGTTTTGTTTTTGGATACTCTACCTATATAAATAAGGAAATTTCCTATACCCATGTATGAAAAGCTCCACGTAGTATAATTTTATCAGTATCGATACGCTCTTAACCTATCAGGGAAAACAAATGTGTTGAAAAGCTTTACCTGTAATAATCGTTTGAAGGTAGTCTTCCGTCCATCCTCGCACTATCTCGATGTACTGTGTGTATGTCTCTTCCGCGCTGTCACAACAAGCAATTTTTTGTTCAATACTATTGAGAGAAAGGTGTTAGTTCACACACAACATATAATGCAAGTGTTCAACTGTTGGAGTGGTGTCATAGGAGGTTAAATATATACCATAAGTCGAGTCTAAAAATAGAACTGACGTCACCTTTAAAGAGCAAATAGATGAATCGTGAGCACCGCTAGGGATTCACCACGAGCACGGACCTTCCGACGTGGTGAATCCTCCGGCTATAGATACGGTGCGCTGAACAAACGAACACCGCAAACACCCCTCGGGCTATGGACGCGGTTCGGTGAATAGATAACCTCGAACACCGCAACCCCTCGGGCTATGGACGCGATCTGGCGAGCAAACGTTGAACCTATAGGTTCTAACAATATACGATGACCTAGAACATTTCTGTTCTTTCTATATATATACCTGCGCCAGAACCCCAGATGACTCTGCTCCTTGGCCAGAACGCCTATTTTTATCTACTTATATATGCAGTGATGTGCTGTGTCTGTGTATGGATTCCATATATATGTACAGCAGTTTTCTGTGCTTTCGTTCAGTCTTCTTCTCCTGGAATAAATTTATTCATTCAAACAAATATTGATGTCTTCTCTTCAATTAATGGATATACGCCAGAAACTAGATACAGTCGGTCCCCGGAGTATGTGAACGGAACGCAAAAGCAAGCGACATCTTGAGACAAGATATTCATACAAAATTTGGAGTCGCTCAATTCCTGTACTTTATTTTGTTTTGTTTATTTTATTTTATTTTTTTGGTCCCGAAACTATTTTCAAGCTGGTCCTAGGTGGAGCCATCTATTGGACTATGTAGACGAAAGATCGAAAGTGCGCATCTGCGTTCTTCGTAATACTATCCGAATGTGGCTGAGCACCATGGACCCAGTATATAATTTGCCCACATATACCCACGTTACACCCAAGAATAAAACCCATACACGTGCCCCCAATCCAACTAGCTACGCTTTCTCTACTACTGATGAATTTTCAGCTGACGTCACAGTCATGTAATTTCTGCTCCATGGTCTACCGTGGGGGGTGGCTTAATGTCACACTCAATGTTGTTCCATTCATATGGTGACAGTCAGTTTGGTTGATGGAGGAAGCCGGAGTACCCGGAGAGAACCACCGCCCGTCGGCAAGTAACTGACAAACTTTCGCACATGGACCAGCTGGGCTCGAACCCGTGCCAGTTCAGCGGTGTGAGGCTAGCGGTCACCAGCGAAGCGCCTTAGGCCACTCGGCCACCGATGGCCCTTATGGCCTACCATAAGGTCCACGGTCAACCCACCACATTTCCATTCCATTCCCTACCTTAAAGGGGAAAGATTTGCTGTGAATATAATTTATACTGTTTTAGATTTACCCATGGTTCCTTGTTAGTGAGTTCACCTGAGTGGGCTCAACGTGCCCTCCAATAGGACGAGCTACAAGTCAGGTTTCAGCTTTCAATTGTTCCGGACATAGGACAGAAAAATGGGCAGGCCTGGTAGGGTTAAGTTGGCATAGTTATAGAAGATTACTCGACAGGAGTATTAAATCAGGAGCGTAAGTATCTCAGGAATCGCAGAGGGCATATGGTTGAATGAGCACAACATATTGCAAGATTCTCACAGCTCTCACGTGAGTAAACACAATAAAAGCCAACTAAGATCAATTTTACACAAGAAATCGCCTCGAAATTGTTCAAGGAAATACCAATAGTACTCATTACGGGATGTTTTGTACTACATAACTAACTGGTTGTTAACCTTGGAACAAGATATATCTTAAAAGTTGAGTTCGCGGAAAGCTGTATTTCGTGGATAAATCGTTCAGTAGTGCAATCACTTCTCATTCAACTAGATTGAAATCTGGAAATCATAAGTAAATCTTAATCCTCTTCGATATTTGCAACACGTTTGGAGCCTTTGAGCAGAAATTCCGATATTAATTGTCGACCAGTAGAGTGGTGATACTTTTTTTAATGAATTCATTTTTATTTTTGATGAATTCATCAATTCCAGGTGATTTATTGTTTTTTAATGATTTTATTGTAGATTTAATTCTAGCTTCGCTTATTTCTCTGTTTAATACGTTGTCTCTCTCTTCGTTATTAATATGAGATAAAAGATCCCCTCTCTCTTCTTGATTAGTACAATTGAGATCTTTGAAAAATCCAAACAAAAGTCCTATGGGTATTGAAACTTTGTCATCATAAAAATCAGATCCGTTTAGCAATTTCCAATAGGATTTGGGGTCATTTTAACTCTCTTGCTTGATTTAATGTGCATTTGATTGTGCGTTTATAACTGCGGCTTCAACCATCATATCTGTTTTGTCATTATTAGTTTTTTGCAAGATTTAATTTCCTTCGTGTTAGATGATATTTGCGGCGTGCTGTTCCACATTCTGATCCAAAATAGAATTTCGCTTTTTTTAGTCTTGTTCTGTACATAGTAGATCAGGGTTACACTTGTCAAAGCTAACCGTGAAGATTTCCAAAAGATTTTCACAAGCCGAATCTAGAATAGATCGATCGAAATTAGTTTCTCCGCGTGCATTCAGGAGTATTGTTTATGGCTTGAATGTCTTTTCTGTTAATGTTTTGGTGGAAATCATCTTTGCAATCTTCAGACTATCTTTTCCTGTTCTTATTTCTTTGCAAGTAATTGTGACTGGACTTTTTTCTTCACAAATCAAGGGTCGAGAGAGAGAGTCTGCAGTGTATATGGATCATAGTCTAGAAATTCTTTGTACACATGTTTGTCTGTGGGGTTGCAATAACGTACTCTACCACAGAGGTATCTTTACAGGTACATTTTCAATGTTGTTATCATCTCCAACTCGTCCATTCAAGGTAAATACATTATTGCTTTGGCAAATCTAGCAACAGATCGCCATTTGTATTAGTAATTCTACCCTTATCTTGCGAAACTCTGAATGGAGATATCAAGAAGAATTGACGGCGAAAGTGAACATCTGGTATTTTTTAACTCATTGTCAAATCATCTAAGGGATCGTTTCCATTAATCGTTTTTTCTTCAGTCGCGATTTTTCTTCAATTTTCTCGATTGAAAAACGATCAGTCGCGAATCAGTCGCGAGGATATCGAGAAAAAAAATGAGAAAAAACGATTGAACCTTTTCTGGAAAAAACCATTCTCTCGCGATATCGTTTTTGAATCGTTTACCCATGCGCGATCCGTTCTTGATCGCGAATCTTCAATCGCGAGAGAATCGTTTTTTCAAGGCGCGAGAGAATCGTGAGGCGGAGTGATATTTGACACATAGGCCGTGTTGCCGTCGTACGCCGCTCTATCCGCGAACTGGGAACTACATGTAATGTTGATTGCGGATTTGTCGATGGAAAAACCTATATTACTATACTATACTGTATAAATGCGTAAGATAACCGAATAATATATATGATTCACGATATATAGTCTCCTACAAGCCGAAGTTGGGCGTATGCTGGAAATATCTATACATATACCTGTACCATGCTTCCTGTGACGTTCGCGCTCAGATTTACTCTGGCGAAGCGTAAATGACAAAATTACATGTTTATTCAATAATCGTGTGAGTCGACAATGTATTAATGTTCAGTCATTCCCTTCATACTTTCGATAATTTCCTCATATATTCATGCAACTTGGTGTAAACAATACAGGATGATAGTCACAATATCTTGTTTTGTAAATACCGGGTACAGGTCAAGTGGATTTGAGTTCGTCGTTGATTGCATTATCAGAATGATTACGGCACAGGCTTGATAGAGGTGTGAATGGGCGCATGGCGATAACCCAGAACAGCTTAGCCCTCCAGCCGAGAATTTCTAGGTTAATTAAGGTGAAAAATAGTGTAATTAAATATGTATATTTTGTTATAGTAAAACATACATTAGGAAAGGGTATCCATTCATGTTTTGGTACAGTTTTAAACTATTGAGATGTGAATAAGTTCAAAAAATCACCATCAAGTTAATTTTATTTATTATAAGAATATTCGCGGCAGTGATTTCATATTTATATCAATACATATCACAATGGTGATTGAATCGCATATAACGGTTGGATTCGCATATGTACAATACTTTTTCTTTTAATTTTATATTTTGATAAATGAACTATGAATGATTCCAAAGGGAAGCTCAAGCCAAAAACCAACTGAATATTATATAATTTCATCTCTTACTGGATTAACCAGTTGTGAAAATTTTTACAAATAGCCCACCCTATATATTAATAATTAAGTGCTTTCGAAGACTCAAAAGCCCCGTATGACAATGTTATATTCAATACAGCGCCATCTATCTACACAAGGAAAATGGTGATGGTAGGACAAAAATCACGCGTACAGCGAAAATCTGACGAATCAACTCAAAATTTCAGCCCGCACAGATGCCAAAAACGTTCACAAAAAATACTACACAAGAAATCTGGAATAATACCAGCTTTAAAACACAGAAATACCCAAAATAATAGACGAAATTGCAAGTGCAAATGACCCAATCTGACCATATCCGGGCCTGTGTCCCGTACAAAATATATGTAAATATGAAGTTATAATTATATGCATAACCATTATTCCTATGTATATATATAGATATTTTTTCAATTTCTTTCAATATCCCCATCGTATCTATATAACCGCCAACTGTACAGAAACACGCTATAGTTTTACACTAGGCAAAGAATGGAAAAGGAAGAAGAAAAAATGATCGAACTTTATATAGTCTGACTGAAGTGTTAGAAACTCGAACGTGTATGCGGGTCAGTCAGGCTGAACCAATGGCGTACTACTTTCGGCTATAATCCTCAATCGTTTTTTTCAATCGTTTATATTTTCTCGATTAAAAAGCGATTGAATCGCGATATCGCTTTTTATTCGCGAGAATTTTCTCGATTGAAAAACGATTGCCAACAGAAAAAAAACCATTCGAACAGCGATCGCGAATGAATCGTTTATTTTGAAGAAAAAAAACCATTCCCTCGCGCCTTGGAAAATCGCGACTTCGAGAAAATTTGACGAAATAAACGATTCATTCGCGAACGATAATTGGAAACGGTGCCTAAAATATGATCATCCACATCTGCAGCATCTTGAAGGTTACCAGTCTCAAAGTCACTCAGAATGTGATCATCTAAATCTGAAAAAAATCTTGAAGGTTACCAGTCCCAGAGTTAAAGCCACCCAGAATGTGATCATCTACATCTGCAAAATCTTGAAGGTTACCATGCAGTCCCAGAGTTGAAGTCACCCAGAATGAATAATGTATCGTATAGACAAAAAAACAAACCAAAGCGATCGTATGCACGATTTTGTAAGTTATAATCCAGTGCGAATGTTTTTCGAGAAAATATCTGTCTACGGAATTAGTTATCAAGAGTTGCGTATTCATTTATATATTCATATATTCCTTTCTTTGTTGTCTTAGTTTTAGTTCCATGTACCATCCGTCGTCGTGTTTGTATTTATATGTAAATTCAGCCATTGTCATCTGGAGAGGTGTTAGTATAGGCTTGCCATGTTCACGGATCCATTATACGTAAACAAAAATGTTGTTCAAACCAAAGCGAATCATTTCCTTTCTGTCATTTTTTTACTGGATCACAATGATAATCTTATTATCTCCACATAAATAAGATAAGAAAGATGAGATGTAAAAAATTGGAGACGTTTACCAGATATACCCAATGATTTGAGCTTGTGTATTAAAACTGCACTGTTAACTTTATCAGATACTTTACAAAAATCAATGTATTTGGGGTTTTTTCTATCAATGGAATGAGCAATTTGTTCAACGTATGAAGTGGTAAGATTTGTAACTGTATATCGCCCTTTAAGAAAACCATGTTTGGCTGTAGTAATATACGACTGAATAAAACTATAGACTTTAGCATGAATAACTTTTTTCAATACCTCAGAGAATAAGGGTAAAAGCGAAAAGCGAAATTTCCGTATTCAGAGGAACATTTCCAGTATTTACCTTTCCTAATACTGGTAATTGGGAATTTTAAGATGAATGATATTCAAACCTGATTTCTTGAAATTGGATAACCCAGGGACAGTACAATAATTTATGGTCCCTGGATAACCCATTATCGTGCTTTAACAAGCACACGAACACACACATACGCATACTTTTCACATGCAATATATCAACAAATAAATACACAGATAAATATTCGGGTCGGTCGGTAAACAATTGATTTTTAAAGGTGTGTAGGTGGGGAATACTGGCTCCTTAAGCCAAATTTAAGTTTGAGGTTAAAAAAACGAACGTTTTGTTTAGAGACCTTTTATATGTCTTTTCCGCGTACTCCGGCAGCCAAACCCCAGTTTAATCCTTGACGCGGAAAAGAAATCCACCTAACGTTTTTTGATGGATTATATATCTCCAATGTGTGCAGATTCAGAATCCGGATGATGCCAGCCTGGCATCCTTGAGGAAATCAAAATATCCAAGATGGCCGCCAGCATATGCAACATGGCCGCTGTATATCGCTTAGATTGATCGATATATGGAATTGAGCTGTATATTTTTGGTCTAAGAGTTTTTATTGCTCAAGAAATGGTGTATAGATTTATTAGTACTTCATACCACTTATAATACTACCTCCAGCTTATCTCAACAGTAGTAGGAAAAAGGCAAATTCTGTCCCAAAATTGAGGGTCCCAAATGAGGGACTGGTGTAGAGTGTCAGCTTGAAGCTCTCGTGGTGTAGACCACGACTTGAGGGATGTTCACGTCATCTGTGACGTCATTGGTGACATACGAGTGGTAGCGAAAGCGGCCATTTTGGGGGTGTGAAGGAAGGTGTTTGAGGTAGAGATGGCCCATCCCTGGTCCAATTGGTCCGTGAGGCGTACCCAACGCCCGTCAACGCCCGGTGGTGGTGGTAGTGTCTGTGATTATATAGTGATTAACATGTGTCCCTATCAGTCCGGGACGACGAATGGTATGCTTTTGTTGGAAGTCATGGGGAAGCGTCCATTGTGTGTGTGTGTGTGTGTGCGTGTGTGTGTGTGTGTGAACATTGAGCTTGGTTATCCCTCTCTTTTTGGAAGACATGAAGGCTCTAAAAAGAGCCGTTCTTTTCTGTCGCTGTAAGATAGAACTATCATTGCCACAACATCAGGGTCAATAGGGCAAAGACCACTGGGAGGCCAACGAGCCGTCGCTGGTTCAAGCGTGAGCGCTGGCTGTCATACTCCAGTAGTGGTGGGTGATAGCACACCTCTCCATCGAGTCTGTGAACTCTTCCAGGAACTGGCGTCGTCCCTCGTTGGTGTCGCCATCTGCAAATATGGACCGAACCACTGCTCAGTAACCCGTGAGTGAATTAACCACGGTCACATGCTGTAAAATGCGAGTCGCATAGGGATGGGTCTCCGTCATGGCTCTGCAACAGTAGGAATGGGGGTGTGGGTTCCAGAGAGACGTGCTTTATAGACGAGGTAGCACATGCACAGGTCGGGAATTGTGGGAAAAGAGCTCTTGGGTGGACTTAACGCCCTAGCATAACACCTTGACGCCATGATGTAGACAGATGAGAGAACAACAACAGCAACAAGGAGGACAGGTCAATCATTTTATTATCCTCACCAGCACATCATACCCACCCTGGGGGAGCCGAGTTTACAATTCTCGTAGGCTCTTCTCCAATCAAAATCCGTCATTTGAAAAAGTTCAATCTTCGGTCAGGGTGGCTTTTGGCCTAAGCGTCGTTGGGCAGTCCAGGATACCGTTGAGGCAGCATGTTCTGAAACAGTTGTTTGCGCATTCTGATCTTATTTTCCAGGACCTTGGTGGGTGGTCACCCATATCCTCTTCCAAGTGAAGCTTGGTCTTTATGATGGACCTGTGCGTGGAGCCGAATTCATTTCAAGCGACAGCAGGCTATACCGTTCATAGATGGCCATGGCTGATTTCCTGATGTTCGGGCGCATTTGGATGTACGCATGGATGGGTTGAGAGCTCGGCGCTCGGAGCTCTTGTGTTGAGACGGGCGTTGGGCACGCCTCACTCCCGAAGCTCCGAGCTCTTGGTGCTCTCGGAGCTCGGAGCTCCTGGAGTATGGGCTTGGAGCTCTTGGAGCTCGGAGTTCGGAAGTGACGTCATCGTTCGCATGCGCACACACCTGTGGTGCACCCGCACCCTGGTGTACCCTATGACCTACGAACATTGGAAAATATTTCATATCTATCAGCATTTTGAAAGCCATGGGTGATTGAGGTAACCAATAAATTCAACGCTTTATATTCCAAAGAGACGGCCATATGTTTAAGGGTCAAACGCAGCCATTTCGAATAATTTTTCCTGTTTTTCTTGTTTGTTTTCGCCAAATTGTTGTGTGACGTATGTACCGATTAAATTTATCACAAATTTATTGTCAAATATATCACAATCAGTGATCGAGATCATCCATGCAACAATTTAGCATGACACAATAACCGGGAAATGTCTCATGGCGGCCATCTTAGATATTTCGATTTTCTCAAGGATGCCCAGGTGGCATCATCCGGTTTTGTGATCAGCGCATCCAAAAGATACAGAAACTATCAAAAAACATTAGGTGGACTGTATTTCCAAGTTTTTCGACCTGCTGCCGGACTATATCTTAAAACGTATTGTGTACATGAGTTAGAGATACGGTTGTCATGTATGTAGCAAGCATGTATAGTTGAGACAGGCGGAAAAATGGGGACGGGGATGGTTGTACTAATTTTTACTATGATATATTTAACGACATTTCTGACCAATAACACCATTCAGATCCGCGTATCTTTGTACCTCTTCACTCTCTTCTGAAGCATCTTCTGTAAACCGATTCCGACGTGTTTAGTCTTGAAGACTTGTACCAACTGACCAAACTGGAATGTTTTACCAAAAGCAAAATTTTCCTGGGGTACCTACAGTACCGACCAGATTAAAAGTTCACCTAATGGGCTCGTCAAACTAATGGGCTCGTCAAACAGACTAACGCCCTTCAAATTAATGCGCTCAGTGGGAGGCCTAACGCGCTCTGAATCGCGTTCGAAAAATCCTAACGTGCGTCTAATGAACTTCTAACGTTCTCTTTATTCTGTGTAACGCACTCGGATAAAGGGCAGCTTGAGTAGCGCCCAGACACGACAGCGGGTGTTATTAACGTGCTCTTTGTTCAACCTAATGCTCTAGGAGAAATGGACACACAGGTTACACTAACGTGCCCTTAGTTCGATCTAACCAGGGACGGTACAACGAAGGGACTGGTGATCGGCTTAACATCAAAGGTTCAAAGGTGTGAATCGCCCGAACTTGCTTGTGGATCATGTGACCTCAGAGCGGGAGAATCGCGAGAAAATTTCTCGCGATTGATGCTATTTTGTTTTTTCTTGAATTCGACTGAATATACTTTTTGTAATACCTGGATTATTTTGAGGCACGCAGTTACTGTTCGTGTCTTTTACGCTTAAAACAGTGAAAATAACATATTTATATACTTATTTTTTCAACTTTGCTCTGATATGTTCAATATATCGTGAGAAATGTTCTTTCAAATTTTGTTGATTGTCGGTGCGAATTTTCTACCAGGATCGCTGGCGGGAAAATAGGACGATAGCAGTTTTCACAAACAGTTTGTATACGTGAAACGAGATATCTTGACAAACAGGTTATTTTTTATGTTGTTGGGATATATTCTTTCGACAGTTGTATATTTCTTCACAATGTGTTAGTATTATGGATGAGAAATAATTGCATTTCCGGTTTTGCGGCTTTCGAAATATGTGTATCCTTTTTCATTCATTCAACAAATTCGCAACCGATTGCAGCGATTTGCAGTATTTCTTTTTTTTTACTAATGGCAATTACTGTGTAAATCATAAGTAGTTTGAATAGTTCTATATGAAGTTAAAATTCGACTAGTGCTATATGAAGTCGAAATTTCATAGTCGAAAAAAGAATTGAAAAAAGAACAAAATAGTGGTTTGGACGCGGCTGAGGTTTGGACGCGGTTGAAGTGGAGCACGTTGGCAGCCATGGCAATATACTGTTTCCCGTGGAGCGAACCGCCTCACCGGGCGAGCTAAGTGGTACCCCTGGCCGAGATTGTTACCTCTGCAGGTGTTGTTTTAGCGGGCGTCAGCTAATCAACAATTATCTAATTCTGATCAATGCTTATCTACACGCTTAAAACTAAAGTGTTGAAACTTACTCGTAAAGTGTTGAAATAATCCTTTAAGTGTGTCCACAGGAACAGTCCCTGTGGACACACTTAAAGGGTTATTTCAACACTTTATGAGTAATTTTCAACATTTCAGTTTTAAGCGTGTAGGCGCAAGAAACATGCCTTCAAAGACATTAAACCGATCACCAGTCCCTTCATTTTATGGTCTCTGACCTAACGCACCAGGCAAACCATTGAGGCATATTTATCCCTATACTATAAGATAGAAAATGTTATAATTAATTAGTTTGTCGTCTTCGTTTCAGTAACAAGCGAATAATATCGATTACATCGTAACTAAAAATTATTGTCGTCGAACTAGAATTACTGGTAGTATTCGAAATACGAAGATAGTCCTTATAGTGTCGGGCTTGTCCATATTCGTTCTGCGAGCGCGTTATGTCAGGCAATGGGCACGTTAGTGTAATCTTCACGTCAATTATCCGAGAGCGTTAGGTTGAACAAAGAGCACGTTAATAACTTAAATGGCTTGTCAGAGTGAACGGAAACAATGTCCCTGGGCGCAATGTCTATTTTCATATGTTTCTCCCGAAAAAAATATGTCGTACCTGAGTTGCAAATAAGGAAAACATATCCTTTCAAGGTTAGTAGATAGGAGCCGGATTTTATACTTCCTTATACACCGGACTTGTCAGGTACTCGACCTGCCATATACATGTACACGACAACAATTTACTTTGAAATATTGTTCTAGACTGGATCACTTCATATCAATTATGTTTTACTATTCACCGAATGCTTCGATTTATGAATGAATGGAGTTGATCCTAGCTAAAATATGACCATGACAAACACTCGACCGAATCTAACATTACAAGCGTCTGGTCCGTCATTCATAATTCAGCCGTCGCCCATTAAAGAATATCCGCGTCCCTAACCCAAAGACCTATCCCATATTTCATATAAAAGCATTAGCACCAACTTTAAAAAAACCAATCATAGTATACATAGGCTAGTATCCTGCAAGAGAGAAGCGGCCAACAGTTTTCAATGACGCCGGCAAGACATCATGATGTTCCAAAAATATCAAATCCGTATCGCTGATCAGTATTCTTAATCCATAAGATATTCGTTGTAAAGACGTCATCTGGAGAATGTTGTATCTCAGTCACGCTTTGATCGACTGTTCATATGAGCACCATGGGGATCTTGGAGAACATGGGTTCATACGGCCCCTAGCCCCGGGTTAAGTGGAATTAGACACAAGTTACGAAACGTAACGCCATGGATCATTCACGCTATATATGCTCGTATTTTACTATCAGCACGCGATACACCAGGGTGCGATGGAGGCGCTTGGTGCATGGTATAGCCCTGTTTTATAAGTTTCTGCAACAAAGATTTGTGACTTTGACTTATATCGTCACATTTAACACAGGATCTAGCAAATACTAATATGTGAGATATGTATACGCCATATGCAGGCCCCACTGAAATATTACTTTCCAGAAAGGGATAGTTTACGATGTCGAAATTGTAATCAGCTCTTTTGTCATAATGTCGACGAGAGAGAAAACCCGCTTCATTTTTATAGAGATATAGATCTAAATGTGCTGTGCCTGTAGGGCTATCTGTAGTTTCCTTCAATTCCAGTGAAGGTGAATATATATCCTTCACTGCGTCATTTATATAGCGATTATCCACAGCGATAAGATCGTCTATATGGCGTTTGGTGAATGAGAAGGTACGGGCTTTGAATTGATTGTTTTTTAAAGCGCCTGCATATACATGTAGAGAAGAGAACAGATACAGGTCGGTGCACAATTAGTACCCATTGGAATACCTATATGCTGTTGATATACTGTGTTGCCAAATTTCACATAGATATTTTGAATGGGAAATTCAAACAACTCCACAAACAAAGAAACATATCTCTTGTATGTAGTATAGCTAAAGAATGCTTTATGGCTTCCGACATTAATATATCTACGATCAAGACGATCAGAGTCATAACCAACCCATATACCGGATGTAACCATATCAATTTGGAAGACGTTTGTCATCTGTGTCGGATGAGAAGGTAAATAATGCGGCCCGTGTCTAATTTCATAAAACTAGTAGCAACAGCTTGCCATTTAGGCCCCCCCCCCCCTCCCCCTATGAAAGTGGACAGATGAAATTTGAAGTAAAAACGAAACAGATCGAGAAATCGCCATGATACTAGTTCTGACCGCAAGGGTCTGTAATGTGAACCTAACGCTCTCGGAGAAATTGACATACGGGCGACACTCACGTGCACTTTGTTCGAGCACTCGCAGAACCAGTGTGACGAAGCAGACCATAATTGAGGCATCTATCTCCCTATACGGTAAGAAAGATAATGGTACAATTAATTGTTTTGTCGTCTTCGTTTCAATGAAGATGGCCAGATATTAAATTCGATTGCAGCGTAACTGAAAATAAATGCAGTCGAATTAGAGTCACTGGTAGTATCCAGAATAGTACATGGACACTTCGGCAGTTTCAGATATGGCATAACTGTTTGCTTAATTTGACTTATAGTGTGCACATATTGGGACTTGTGTTAATCACTCTGAAACTTGAACAATAATTGTTATATTTGAATCTTTGATTTGAAAAATTGTGAAATTCCAATTTTTCATTTAAAACGCTATACTTCGAGTATATCTTTGCCGAAAGACATTTGAAGGATACTGTATTTCAGTGGCATGTCAAGATGGTCAAATATGTACTAATGCCACTGGATAGGCGTTTGCAAGTGTTTATTTCCGAAATTCTGTAGGAAACACTTTCTGAAAGAAAATAAATTTGGAGCTATTAATTCTGCAAAACAATAACACAGGATTCAATTTTTAGCAATTTCATTGTCGTTGGAGTCGTTTTGAGAGCTCTCGAGTTGTAATTGATACAGATGAAGAGGGTAACGTAAAAGGCGAGTACGTTGAAAATTTTGAAATGATAATGGCTATGCAAGGGAACCAAGCATAACTAAGAAATTATCACTAGTGTCAGTTGCCTGCAAAAACTAGGCGGATTCAGGCTCGATATCCAGGAAAGTCAGACTGTTGGAAGAGGTAGAACTTGAGGTTATCCTGGATATCCCACAGTATTCAATGGAATAGATCCAGTCAGACTGAATATCCAGGAGATTGGATCACACAGATTCCTCAATTATCTCACAAGTTCAGGAAGACCCAGAATCATCCAGAATTTATCAGTGGGATTTGATTGCTCTGAATATCCACAATTAGGCAAAACTACCCAAGGCCAGTTGGATTTAACCAGAACATTATTTCATGAAATGTCCTTGCCTTGTAAGGTAATATCGCAGCAAATTAAGTTCTTTGGACTACAGATAGGCTAGTGTGGAATGGTTGCCAACTCTACTCGAATCTTCGATTTCTAGAAGATGAAGCTTCACCCAGTACAGAAAAGGCGTGACATATTGAATAAAACACTGAGTGATGACATACCGGAGTAGTATAGTAGGAGCAACTCAGGGGAAGTTGGTGGAGCAGCTCCATCATTTTGTCAGCGTATGGATAAATCGATATTGTAGTATACAATTTTGCCGTGGTGTGGATGAATCGATATCGGTGTATAGGGTATGTAGAGGAAGTGACGTGGCGGAAGTGGCGTTTTGCGTTGTCATGTTGATGACGTAATAAAAGTATAATGCGTTACCGCGGTGACGAAGTTCATAGGGTTGCCGTGGTATTTATTGTATTCTTTCCAACGACATTTCGCGTCATGATGAAGGCTCTTCGACAACAACCATACAACTGGTAATACATCGTATAAATAAAGATCTATCTATATAAATTAACAACGGAACGATAGTGTGAAATACAACGAATTACATTTTATTTTTCATAGAGTGAACATTTTTAATGTCGGTACACCGGGGAGTTACACAGTCTTGGCTCTAGTTTCATGAACTGATTTACTTTTCGTTTCAAATTGAATATCCACGAATGAGTTTTTTTCTGTTGCTCTAGCCACTCCTGATAGTTGGATCCCAAAAGTTCGCAGGGCTTTACTTTGAGAGTAGCTTCCACCATATCCGCCCATTCATTCAGTACTAGGCGATCGTCCAACTTAGACAAAGCATCTGTGAAACAGTCAGTTATTCGTTCAGCAATCGTCATCTCAGTACATATATGTTTACTCGGTACGTCCAGGATACACCCCCAACAATTGGCTTGTACGAGCTTCCGTATCACTCCCGCAATAGCTTTAGCATAGGCCAGTGTTAATAGATTGTTCATTTCAATAAACTCAGTCGAATGTGTGGAGGGGGACAATAATGATGCTAACGTTCCATTTGCGGTTTCCCACAGCGCATCTACGAAGGCTCGGAACGCATTCGGACCTCGTCTAGGAAGTTGACACAGTAGATTACGGGCACGGTCTCTTCTGGGTTTCACAGCGATAACATCTTCGTACATAATTTTGGTAAGTATCTGTTTCTTATGAAGCCGAAGACACACACCTTCCACATTCTGTATTTCATCAAAGTCATGTGGTTACACCTAATGGCTTCTCGATCTCGGTGCTCCATACTGGAAGTTTATCCGGTATTTAATTTTGTGAAAACACCCCTCTCTATCTCTCTATATATTATATTTAGTTCATGGTAAGATCGATTATCGACGTACGCGGTAAAGGGATTTATGGAAATTCCATCCAACGCTATCGATTGTATATAGGTGTTACGAATGCGCGATGGGTGGGTGTTTTGTGTTATTTAATGATTAATAACAGCTGGTATTAGTCGAAGTGGTTAATTAAGTCATACACAAGATATCGCTAGGTTGATCTTTGTCACCTGCGTTGTTGTGTTTGAATTATGTTTTATTTATTTTTATTTTTTCTGTTTTAAATTAGATGACACAAACTACTATATATTTCTATCGCTACCTTCTCAGTTACAAAACGATTTAGTGAATGCAGTCATTACTCGTGAGCTATGGCATCGTTTATGTGTGATAGTTGTGGGAGCTTTTTCGCGAGTAAGGTAACACTACAGCGACACATGCCGTAGTGAATTTCATAATTAAATAATTCTCGTGAAATTAACTCTGGCTTGTCCTGTAGTACAGTACCCAGATCAGTATCAATATATACCATTGATATACAGTTAAGTCCTTTGATCTAATCAAATGCCTCGCTCTGTCAAACACTGCTTCATCATGCTTACTAGGAATTTACAGGCTTTAAAGCAAATTATTGTTATAGTTGGATATATAATTCGTTGTTTTATCTAATAAATCTATTGATTCAAACATGAATAGAAAATCAGTGACAAATACCGATGACTTGTATAATAAAAAGGTCACTCTTCAGTGCCCTGGACAGCATGGAACGGTATTGCACTCGTTCAGGCCACGATTTATAGCCTTTCGAGGACTTTCATTAAAGTTGGTCGGATTTTAAGGATGTTCATAACCTTTTTGAGAACTTTCATGAACTTACGACGAGGGATAATCGTGGAATATTTAAGGACTTTTGAGGATGTTTATGGGCTTACGAAGGATTTTGGTGGACTTTCGATGACTTCCAAGAATTTTTGTGGGTTTTAATGACTTCATGAGACTTACGACGAGGTATTATCATGGACTTGTAAGGGTAATATAGGACTTCATGGATTTGGGGACTTTTGTGTTTTTTTGAGGACTTGCACGGAATTTTGACGAGGAATTATCATGGACTTCTGAGGGCTTGTCATGGACTATCGATGACTGTCGTTCAAGTTCTGCGGATTTTAAGGATGTTTATAACCGGAGGACTATAGTAAGAAATTCAAGGGACTTACGACGAGGTATTATCATGGACTTGTAAGGGTAATATAGGACTTCATGGATTTGGGGACTTTTGTGGTTTTGTGAGGACTTGCACGGAATTTTGACGAGGAATTATCATGGACTTCTGAGGGCTTGTCATGGACTATCGATGACTTTCGTTCAAGTTCTGCGGATTTTAAGGATGTTTATAACCGGAGGACTATATGTAAGAAATTTTGAGGATGTTTATGGATTTACGAAGTGTTTTGGTGGACTTTCGATGACTTCCAAGGATTTTTGAGGATATTAATGATTTCAAGGGACTTACGATGAGGTATTATCATGGACTATACGGATATTTGAGGATTTCATGGATTTTGGGACCATTTATTACTTTTTACGAGTTTTAATAACTTAAAGGAACTTACGACGAGGTATTGACTTGTTAGAGTATTTGAGGACATCATGGATTTTGGGACCGTTTTTCTCCTATGGTTTTGTGGGGACATGCATGAACTTTTTACGAGGAATTATTATTGAGAACCTGTCATGGACTTTCGAGGACTTTCTGAGATTTATGATGGGTTTTCGTGGACTTTTCTGAATTTTGATGGATGTTTATGAACTTAGGAAGGATTTTGGTGGACTTTCGATGAGTTCCAAGGATTTTTGAGGATTTTAATGATTTCAATGGACTTACGACGAGGTATTATCATGGACTAGTACGGGTATTTGAGGATTTCATGGATTATGGACCGTTTATTTCTTTTTGCGAATTTTAATAACTTAAAGGGACTGACGACGAGGCATTATCATGGACTTGTAAGGGTTTCATGGATTTTGGGACCGTTTATGACTTCCACAAAACTTTGAGGTATTTGGGATAGTATTGCTTTTCGGTGAGTCCGGAAGAGAGAACACAACTTCGGTTGTTAAAGTTTAAAGTATATATTTATTTGAGAACAGTTTCAAAACGAATATACAAAATGGAAATAGCGATAATTCTAGTACCGATAAGTCCATTTCATCGCCATAACCCTGTGAATTGGCTGAGGGTATATCGATAACAAATGTAACGACATGCCCTTGTTGCGAAATCAACTGATCAAAAGGATTGTTCGGCTGCCTTGTGTATTCGAGCGTCAAAAGTCGGTTTATTAAGAATTTACGCATCTCAACGGCAGATTCTTTCGCTTCATCGTTTGATAAGTCGTATTCCTCACGCATCCGTTTCTTAGTCGACATTACTTTCTGATGAATCGGGTGCGTCTGTAGTTTTTTCCATAACCTTAAAGTATGGAAGTAAATATTTCGGAAACTTGTCGGTAAAAGCTTGTCGTATGCCTTCTGCTGTGCAACTGTTTGCTTTATCCCCTCTTCTTCGTAAGCTTCAGCAAGGTCGTTTAGATCAGATTCATGATCAACAATCGCTTTATCTGCGAAGAGATTCCACAAGCAATCCTCATCCGAATCTTCATCACCATGTTCATTCTCGTCATTCTCGACATCATCGTTGTCATCATCATCATCATCATCATCATCATCATCGTTGTCATCATCATCATCATTGGAATTGGAAATGGAAGTCTCTCCTATTAAAAAGCGCAGGGAATAAATAGCAATTTCCCATTCATAGATTTCCTTGGAAACTAGGACCATATTGTCATACCCTTACATATATCAATTCGTCTCTGGCTAGCATGACAACATTTTCATCTCTTCCAGCCCAGTTCATCTCTTCCAGCCCATTTTATTGGCAATGTAAATAATTGATTACACGGGGCATAATGTTTTCCTATCATAACAATATTTAAGAGAAATATATCCTTAATGCATTAAATACCCTTAGGTGCTACATAACTTTAACTCATCCCCAAGTATTTATTCTGTGCGGAACTTCTTTTTAGTTGAATAATGAGGCTGTCTTGTCTCCGATATCAGAATTTAGTCATTTTGTTTGGTTCGAAAAAACTCCAAGTATTTGCTCTTTAATAATTAAAGCATGCATGCGTCGTGATCGCTAAAGTATATTACAGGCTATATATGTGTAACCAGTAATTTAACTTAAATGTTTAAACACTACAGTAAGAAGCATTAACATGAACATCAAGTGTTTCATCTGTTTTCTATTCAGGATGGCCGTTAGTCCATCATTCTCCGATAAGAACTGTTAACGGTTGTTAGAACACCGTTTATGCAGGAAGAGCGGTGATAAGAATTGAACTATATATGGGACATACGCGTCTGAAGGGGAAGGAGCAGAAAGATTTAATATGCAGGCGATTTCGATATTCGCCAACATGAGTATTACATATGTTACGTAATACCCAACAAAGCACTACCACAGTGAAGGGTTACGAAAACAGTTCCATGATATCTTAATCACAGATAAGAAATAAAAGATCCATGAGGAATTGTTGACAATAATGATCGAAGGATTAAAGCTACCGGTCACTATCGCTAAGCCTCCGCTTTCAAGAACGAAGGATAAAGCTGTACGCATGATAGAATGGTTTCACATAACGATTCTGTGTTAGCCAAAGCCTGTTCTTCTAGAGTTTGGATGGGGCCGATGGGGTCGTCGATAGGATATTCCAAGTGTAACAAACATCCCCTTCATTATTGGTTACACCTTTACTCCCATTCCTTAGACCTGGTAACTACATGACGGAAACGTCTTTCTCCATTCTGTATGACTACAGTTAAATCTAGAAAGCGTCAGCTAGCCCTTGAAGACAAACACTTCTTTCCCATACCGCAACTTCAATCTTGTAATCGGCATGTACACTGATCATGCAGAGATTATACCCACTTGCCAATATTCTTTGCCTTTCTCTAGTTTGGACTCCCCTGTGAAAATGAGGTTCTCTACATTCTCCTGGATGACTATTGCTTATTTTATCCTGCTACGTGAGACAGGTATAGTATTTGACTTAACACAATCAGTGTGTGTATGTGTGCGTGTGAGCGTGTGTGTGTCTGGTCGGCATATTGATTTTGGGAAAAGAGAACCATGATCTATTTAACTACAGCTAGAACTTGATACCGTCGATGAAAACTGAAGCAATTCGTCGCTTTTTATTCACTTACTGCACGTTCACACCGATGGAATCAACCGCAAAACATCGTTCCATTGTTATTAGAAAAAGTGTTTATCCATCAAACAATGTTATTCTTTTCTTAATCTTGAAAGTGAAAATAATTCCCAAAGTCAAACTCCGAACATAATAAAGGTTATATTGGATCACTGGTGAGAGCCACTTTTGTTCTTTCCGGACCAGAAATCATCTTCTCATTTTGGGCTATCTTGGCGCATATAAGGCAATAAAATATATACCCCTGATAAAGGTGCCGGTGTGAAAGAAACGGTGGCCCCCGGAGACCAGTGTCCGGTCTCCTATGCTTTACCTAGGGTGAACTCTGATATCCAGGTGACCCTTTTCAGATGTCAGTGTCCGGATTGGGTTAAATCATAGCAAGCGGACACTCATATCTGAGGAACCACCATTTCTTTCACAGCGGTTTCAGTATTACATCATATTCAGACCGATTAATGCCATCATTTGTGATCTTTATTGCAGTTTTAGCTGTCCATTGTCCGTCACAGATCCTGGTTTGCGAAAGCTTTAAAGGGGAAAAAGTCACCTGCCAACTCGATGACCATTACCAGGACATACTTTTGCTTAAGCAATACGGTAGTAAGCCCTGCATCCACGAGAAAACGTATGACTTTTTGTCCACTAAAGACTACATCTGGGTGAGAGACGACTGTAGGGGGAGTTTTAAAGTATGGAAAGACTACCCGAAAGGTAAGTACATTTATAAACACAGGGGTTATAATAATTCGAAGCCAGACTCGGTGGTAAAATATAGATAAAACCAATTGCAGAGGCTTTATTTCGGTAGTCTGTAATAGTTTATGTAGTACAGGGGATAGCAGTTATGGCACTGGAATATATGGAAAGAAAGGACAACTCAGTACTTTTCTATGTAAATCGTCAGAACATATTGGAAAGCGGTATTTACAAAGAATTTATATTATCCAAATAATATAAGCAAATGACATGCCGAGGAAACTTTTGAATAGAGGCCAAAGTGGCCTTCAATTACCGCAACTGAGCAGAATAATTTAGATATGTGAAAAAAACAGTGCAGGAAACTAGTAAACAAATGATTATTTACTGACCTGGTTCAACAAACCAGTCCAAGCATGAAGGAGTACCCCTCCTGCATGATAGGAGTGGTCCATTATCTGAAGGGGTATTAGATAGCCCTATCCATGTACAGGGTGATAATGTACTAAAGCTGACTCAAAAGTGGTACACAGTACCGCCCCAGAAAATAATGCCCCCAACATTCGAAAAAGTACAAAGCGGAAAATATATCTACAGAAATAGAAAATACCTATGATAATATACTGAGCACCATATTACGCTACCTTAATAATAAACATCGCGACTCTATATCTGCCTACTCGGAGAAAATACATGGTTAATCCTTTATCGACTACAACACGAGAAAGAAAAATCCAGGTAAAAATCCCACAGTACAGCTAACCGACCTAACTACTACAGAATCGATTAACACTCTATAACTCGTGCCAGTGTATTCATCATTTCTGATCTACTCTCTGGAATATTCTTAATAATCACCCTAGAGTAACCAATCTGAACGAAAAGCTGGCTCAACTGACAAGTTCTGAAATTCAAAATCCACAGAAGCTGACCATCGAGGAGGACGTCGAACCCTAGTTGATTTCGGGGTAAAGGAACATGTGAGACTACGGGTGGGGTTTCTATTTCTTGATTAGATGTAGCCGCATCTGATTCGCGACAAAATAACGAATCCTCTGATTCTGGCAAAGGATCTGCGTCCTCACATTTAATCAACTCAACATCTTCCGAGGAGTCGGTTACAACATCGGTCTGCGGCTGTCATAATTGCTCATCGTGCCTCTTCTGCTTATGAGACACCACGGGAATAAGAACAAACTCATCTGAGTTCGGTTCATCTGATTCGTACTCAACCAACGAATCAGAACCCATCTTCCCTCTCGTCTGAGGCTGTACAATAAATACCGAGGTGTTGCGATCGGGCTGGTCAAGGACGACATACACACTATCCTCCCATTTGCCAGCTAGGTTGTCGTTATGGTGAACCTTAGTATTCTTAGCTGAGACACAATCACCAATGCGTAGAGCATTCCCTCTGACCTTCACGTCACCATGTCGTTTCTAGTTTGATTGGGACAGGGTAGAATTTTGTGAGGCCAACTGGAATTACAACACATATAAGGGAAGTGGGGAGAGGTGCCGATATACTGACCGCGTCACATGCCTTCACAGAATAGTCTTCTGGTTAACCTATTCTAAAGCACATACCAAGAATCTAACGATTCGTTGTATGTGTTGTATCTCGGGTACGCCTTTATTGTACCTGTTCATGTGGCAACTTGGATGATATGACCACACGGCCCCTAGCATCGGCATAAGCGGTATTAGATACATGGTTCAATCTCTGCTTCAGATTGGATACAAATTCTGGATAAGCCTCACTACTTTCCCCAGTAGTGTGACTGCCGAACTGGGAGTCCGCAAAAAGTTTTGGCTCTCTTCCAAAAAGCAACAAATGCGGGAATACCCAGTTACCGAATGTTTAGTACAATTGTACGTATGGACGAACGTTGCCACGTGATCCTTCCACCGCGACTTCTTATCGTCTGACATGGTTCCCAACATACCTCAGTGTGCGATTGAATCTTTCACAAACACGGTTTGGCAGCGGGTGATAGGGTGTAGTACACGATTTGTCGATTCCAATCAAAGTGCAAAGCTCCTTGATAACCTTGCTTTCAAAGTTACAACCTTGATCGCTGTGTAATCGAGCTAGGATGCCGTAGTGAACAATAAAGCTGTCATACAGTACCCTAGTAGTTGTCTTCGCGGTTTGATTTTTATTTGGGATGGCCTGAGCATAATTTGAAAAATGGTCAGTCATCACGAAAAATATTATCGCATCCGCCAGATTTTGGTTCCATAGACAGAAAATTGACACAGACGAGTTCCATCGGCTTGACTGTATGCTTACCAACGATGCCCGATCATTAATTCCGGTCTTGTGATGCAGACAGCGATCACACATCGCAACTTTTTTCTCCACATCTGATGTCATACCAGGCCAGAAAATTCTGGATCGGACCAAGTCCATGGACCGGTCTCGTCTCTGATGATCCATATCGGCACGACCTTGGTAGAACCAGTTGAAGTCTGTCTCCGGTAGCTGGTCTAGTCCTGCGATAACAAAAATGCCATCTATTAACTCCAACTTTTCCCACTCCCTCAATAAAGCATGAACTTCATATGACTCATCTCTTATAGACTGCTTCGAAGGACGTCGTCCGGTTTTCAAGAACTTCAAGACAGTTGCTATGTCATTCTGTTGCTTCTCTATGACATTTTATTTAGAGATGGTGTTTTGTCCAAGAGGGTCAATCTCTAAAACATCCAAAACTTCCATACCAGGTGGTTTCAACCAAAGGTTCATCAGAGACTACCGACTGACAGGCCACGTGCACATCATCCGAGGTCAACACAACATCTATCTCGTCTGTACGTGCAGGAATCCTAGACAGTGCATCCACATTTATGTTGCTTTTCCTGGAACGACACGAAATGGAAAAGTCGTAAGTGTACAAATCGACCAACCATCACTGTCCAGTGGCATCGAGGCTTGCAGTTGTAAGCACGTAAGTAAGAGGATTGTTATCAGTTCGAACTTGAAAATGGTGGCCATATAAGTAGTCATGGAACTTCTGTGTCACCTCCCACTTCAGCACTAAAAACGTTCGCTTGTGAGCCGAATGCTTACGTTCAGCTTTCGTTAAATACCGGCACACATACGCAATTACACGCATGTTGTCATCTTGCATCCGATAGATTACGGCGCCAAGCTCATCCTGACTGGCATATGTATGCAGGAGAAAGGGTTTACCGAAATCAGGATAAGCCAGGACAGGGGAAGAAGTGAGAATTCTAATTATCTCGTCAGATCCACACTGTTGCATATTGGTCCAACACCATGTGTCACTCAACTGACCTTTGTCCGACACTTCCTTCTCTGGTTTACCGAGGAGGTCCATCAACGGTTACACTATCTTGGAGAAATCTTGAACGTAACGGCGATAACCCCGTAATCCGAGAAATTGTCGAAATTCAGCAACACTCTAGGGTACAGGCGAATTCCATAAAGCCACGGTCTTCACGCCAGCCTCAGGAATTAGATGCCCCAAGTACAAGACCTCAGCATGAAAGAACTTGCACTTGGAAGGCTTTAATTTTAATTCGGCATCAGCCAGACGTTCCAGCACTAATTCCAGTTTTTCAAGATGTTTAGCGAAAGTCACTGAATAGATTATGACGTCATCCAGATGAACGAGAAAAACACCCGCCCGTAACCCAGATAAACTTCGCTCCGTCCAGCACTGAAAGATAGTGGGTGCATTTGTCAATCCAAATGGCATGAAATTGCACTCATAGAATCTCAGAGGGCCTGCTGTAAATGCTGTTCGTTCTTTTTGAGCCTCAACCCACGAATTGCCAGTATCCAAAACGTAAGTCAAGACAGCTGAACCACTTAGCTCCAGCCAATGCATCAATCGATTCGTCAATTCTGGGTACATAATAAGCATCACGGACTGTGCGCTTTTTCCTCATGATATCGTGAAATAATGATTGGGGTCCCCACAATTATAACCTGTTCCCTTGGGGTATGGTGGGCTGTTATGGTCAACATCGTTACTCTGATTTGTGGCATTCTCAGAAGTATTCGAAATAATTTATCTAATTTCTGTACGCCATCTAAATCCATCTAAAGCACGAAGTTATTTGAGAACCCAATCAACCTTTTTATCGAGTGATGAGTCAACTTTAACCTGCTGACGTTGCACTGTTTTGACATTATTACCTGCCTGTACTTCTGTTATCGACTCCTCGTGCTCCAACGCTCGAGCAGCAACAAATACAACCTCGAATTCAGCGTCACCTTCAAACTTGTGTCTTGTCCTTCTCTGCTAGAAAACCGCTCCAAAACGTCGACCGCAACTTCACCTGTAGACCAAAGATATCCTTGGACCGCCATCATTCTTTCACACATGTACCAGTGGCGACGCACATGAACTCTGGGATTCGTGGATGACGCTCATGCGCAACATACCCGCTAAGTGCTTGCGAACCTCCTCGCACTTGGCTGGAAGGATTCTTCTGAATCTCTGTTTAACCGGAGTATCATCTGATAGAACAATAGGATGTTTCACTAAATTGGTGTGGCCAATATCCTGCTCCCCCCATGGAAAATACAGATCACCATTAAGAAGTAATCTGTTAATCTTCAACAGCTGCTCAGGGGTCAAGCGGCTGGAATCTGAAAAATCAAATAATCTAAGAAGTTCAGTATTTGTCAGCTCATCGGAATCTGAAGTCTGTTTCGCATCTGCCACCTAGATGAAGTGATGTAGCCTACACAAAGGCATACCAGCAGGTACAAGGACATCTTCACCGGAATTATGCTGTACCTCCATGAAGACATCAGTAGTATCCGAGTCCGCCTTCAATTTGACTAGACAGGGAGCGATCACTAAACCCCCCGGTAGCTTCATGCAGGCTCCTTTCGTAATCGCCATTACCGTCTGTTGCAAGTCGGGGGTCCGTAAATCACCAGAAATAGGCTTTCGGCTGTAAGCCGGAACAGTAGTCTCCCTTAGACAGCATACTGTATCATTAAACACCACAAAATGCACCAAACTCTTGTACGCCATTCACCAGGAATCATCAAGCTTCCCTTTTGTGACGTCATTGTGACGACCGTCAATATTGCGGCTATAACACAGTTTGATTAAGTTAGTGCCGATCAACAACGGCATCTGCTGGTTATAATCTGAATCCTGAAGAACCAAGGCCAGAACGTGTTCACTAACTGGTGTACAATCGGAACCATGTTCCACCGCTCGAGCAGCAACCAATAAAACCTCGAATTCAGCGTCAACGTCGAACTTGTCTTGTCGCGCACTTCTACTTCTCTGCTAGAGAACCGCTCCAAAACTTCCACAGCAACATTTCTTTGGATGTAGACTCCGAAATGTCCCCCTGTTTACGTGCCTTAATCAGTAGGCCCCCTAACCTTCACCCCATGCAGTCAGTCTCCAATGGTTTTGTTTGGCGATAAAAAATCTTCTAAGAGCTTCTCTTTGGTGTCTACTACCCCAAATACAGAATCAAATTTTGAAATAATTTGTGGCGCTGTAATTTGATCACCCAAGTTCAGTAAAATGTCAGCAGCCATACTGCTGGGGATATCTGGTATCTGCTTTGGTTGGAACTATTGACACTAACGTAGTTAAAAGAGGGACTTACCTGATCGGAGAACTCAGCGTTACTTCGATCAAAATTGCCTGGAGGGGGGAGGGGGGCCTGTAAAATCTTCAATAGTTGAGCTTTTTGCTCCGTAATGATAGTTCCCAATAATCATAATATCTGTTGAAATGGTTCTGCTTACTACCTAGAGAACCGGTTATCTTCATCACTAATCCCTCTATCTTGCAATGGAACTTTGAGCCAACTCTAAAATAGAAAATGTTAAAACTACCTGGAGACCCCCCTGAAATATCTCTAAGCCTTCAACCTCTACTTCACGATAAAAGTATTTTCTCACATAGGATTCTATTACCCAGTGCTGTAAACCCGCTAACAGTAACTCTTGTAGAATTCATATTTGTGGCAATTACT
>JAVTVY010055494.1:0-29549 GCA_036873755.1 Hanleya hanleyi
GGTTGTTCACTGTTTATGGCTGTTGCTCAGCGAAGTTAGCCTCAGCAGTTCAGCTCAAGGGTCGCTGTATGGCTCGCAGCTGCTCTCAGCAGAGTGCATTGAAATAACCTGGCTCCGCACAGCAAATGGGATTTCCCAGGTTAAGCACAGCAAATGGGATTCCCAGGTTAAGCTCAGCAAAGGGGATTCGCCATGTTAAGCAGAGCAGGATTTTCTAGATTGTGTACAGCTCTTCTTGCAGCGCTAAATCAGCTGAAAATCTTGCTATTTATATATGTTGAATACTAACATCCATTCTTTTACTTTGGCGTCTATTGCGGTGTGCTAACTTAAATGTTTTTGTGAGGGCAAGGTAGAACTTTTTGTCCGACTCCGAGGCCATTACGAAGCTAGAATGCGCCAATCTGCTACTTATATAGATTTTTGACAAAGTAGGCGGAGTCTAAACTACTACGCGAAATACAGTAATTTGATTGGATGAGAGTCTCGTAGTAAAAGCTGTCAATCTTATTTTTACCCAGAATGGTCGAAGAAAATTATTTCGGGAAAATATTTTATACCCCATACCATTTTTCAGTTAATTATTTCCCCCATAATTACTTTAAGTTTACCAATGGAATTGTGTACGAAATATCAGAAATAATTCGTATTTTCCGTAATAGCACAAATTATAACTTTAGACGAGGCTCATTGCTACATGTGTATATATAGCTCTCAAAACTCTGCCTAACTGATGTACAAGGAGAAACAATATGGCCGAAAAGCTTCGCTCGACAGATTTTTGCTGGCCTAAAATTGACCGTGCCGAGAGAAAAGAGACGTTACGTAAACCATCTCTACCAGCATGGTAAGCCTGAGATGATTAACTATATCGAGCTATATTGTTCAGATGATAACTATGTCTAAATTTACTTTTATGAGCGATAATCTGTAACCTGTCACTGTCACACGTGTCTACGGCAAATATTGGCGGCAAATTGAGTTGTCGAGAATTTTGATGAAGTGTGAAAATGTGTAGCGCCTTAAATACTTGATACCATATGCTGTTACTTCTACACAATAAAGATAAATATGTTCTGCAACTACCTTGAGTTCGAGATTTGCATAAAATTACGTGAATTTAATAAACTTACGAATTTACTGCGCCTTGTCGAATACTTGCATATACATTAAAGGTGAAATATGTTGCAGCCGACAAGGAGGCTCTAGACGGTCAAATTTATTGTTATGGTATAAGAGCGGGAGACTCGCAGCTAAAAGTACAGAGGGTCTAGAGTATGGTATTTTGAAGATTGAATTTTCGCCACACCATCCCCTCCTAAATTTGTGTTTGTCCTCAAACAAGACTAAGTGTTAAATTCTATGCAAATCTCTGTATATTAATATATTAATGCACTATTCACATTAATAATACTGGTGCTTCATTTATATTCCCTACCCTAAACTGGTATTCACAATACTATTTTTATAACACACAGGTTAGAAGAACCAATCATCAAATACTCCGATGATACAAATAAAGTTCATCATAATGAAGTGTCGCACAAAGAAGATTATCTGATTTCGAGTAACTTTTCGACACTTCATGACCAAGTAAGAAATATGATTTTAAAAAGTTCATCAAGGTAAGTTAATTGTTCAGTGCTCATCACAGTTCTTGATATCAGTGTTCATTGTTCATCACAGTTCATTGTGAGATGATAATTTATTAAGTTAATTTCTTTTAAATTTCATTAATTTAAAATATTTATCAGATTCTTCTCATTGCTTAGTCATACAACTTATTATAATTTCAAGATATTCCAAAATGGAGAGAGAGAGAGAGAGAGAATTAATGTTTAACGTCGCTGAATTATCACAATAAATATTTTCTTTATCAAACATATATGTATAGGCTTAATGCATAAGCTAATCTTATGCTTAAATGTTAGCTCTTTTAACTTGCTCAAATGTAACTAGAAATAACTCTTTTCTTAATTATAAACATATATATATTACACTAGGCATTTATGTGAAGTATGGTTTATTTGCTGTCCTGATTTTTTGAATTTTGAATTTTGTTTTGATAGATGTACAGAGTTGGCCGAAATTAATAGGTGTCCTTGAACCGCCGGACCTTGCATAGGACACAATCCTGGATATCATCCACATGATTCATCTCTTCCCTCTCTGTCCGACCGTCCAAGAACTTCCTAGTGATGAGGGTGTGATGGTGACTTGACCTGTCGTTGTCTTCTCTTCTAGGAGTTGTAATCACAGGAATGCTGTTCGGAATAGGATGGTAATCTTCGCAAATTGCTTGTGGTGGTTTCCAGAAGGATGGATCGGTGGTATACTTAGTTGAGAATTTTGGCTTGCGGACAGCGTTTAAAGTTGAAGGATGATATGTTGAAGAAAGAATTATGTATGATGTGCCTTAGGTGGTTGCTGAAATGGTGGATTGGGCATTGATAAATTCGACAGATCCTGGATGACAAATTGATGTGGTTGACAGAACAGAAGTTGAGACAGTGTTGGACTCGAGGACAGCAGTGGACAAAGTAGATGATTCTGTAGATTAGAACGATGACACAACAGTCGACACGGACACAGACACCTCAGATGAAGAAACGGTTTCAGGTTTAGATGCAGGTGGTGTTGGTAATCTGGAGGGTAGACAGCTGGCAGGGGTTAGAGATGAAGATGAACATGACGATGATGATGGGAAGGCATCCTGGAAGGTGACAGATGAGGAGTCCAGGAGCTCTTCCAGGATGTCGAATCCTACCGACAACGATTTCGGTGAGGCGAGGAATGGCCGAAAACTGAATGGACTACATTGTAGATCGGTTTTGATGGGTGAGTCCAAAATGATGACTGAAGATGGTTGATGAGGAGTTGTTGGCAGAACAGAAATGGTGGATGAGGCAGATGAAGTAATGGTGGATGAGGCAGATGAAGTACATATAACGGATGGTAAAGTTGAGGATGAAGAGGCTGATGTCATGGGAGGAGTAAAGGAAGAAGGTGCAGTGAATGGCTTGTTGATGGGGATCTTGAATTTTCCATCCTTCTCGTCCAATAGTGGTGTCCCTGGTGACGGCTTTGATGCACTCACTGGTACTGATGGAGTAGCTTTCCTCTTGATTTTTCTTTTCTTTTCTGACTTGCTCCTCCCGTGCATCCTCCTCTGCTCCCAAGGTGTTTCTGGACAGGTCTCCAAATGATTTTTCATTATGTCCCTCGTGGCGAACGCTTTAAAACAATACAGACATAAACAGGCACACTCTTTCTGGTGTCGGACCAAGCTGGATTTCAGACTGTAATATCTGCCACATTGACAGTAATGTCGCTCATTTTTGTCTTCTTTCATTGTTGTTTCCTGTAAATAGAATGTATTAACTGATTTAGTTCCTTTCAATTTATTCTTTAATTATTGTGTTCATTTGTTGATCTCTTGTTCCATTCCCATTAAAGTTACTAGTCAATTGTCTGCTGTTCAGTTTCGTCAGTCATTCAAGCATTGTCCTCGATTGGTAGCGACAGCTCAGGAGAAGTTACATTGATCCGCCATGGAGTATAATTGACTCCTTCGTACGGTTTTAGACGATCAAAGTGAACCACTTTTGGCTTCGACTGAGGTGAACGTTGTATACGATATATGACGTCATCAAGCTTGCTAATTACTTGATATGGTCTGTCCCAGTGACAGATTAGTTTTGGTGATAACTTCTTCTTACGCGAGCTATCGTATAACCATACAGGATCTCCTATGTTGAATGGATTCCCATTACGACATTTGTCATAATTCCGCTTTTCACGTGCCCTATGTTTTTCTTGATTTTTCCTTGCTGACTCGTGTGCTACTTCCAGAAGTTCGCGTAACTCTGCTGCATATTCAGTACTCTCTATTGCAGGCATCTCTTCATGTTGCCTGGTTAATAAATCGAGTGGCAATTGCATTTCTCTTCCCAACATCATCATGTTTGGACTCTGTTGACTAACGTCGTGGACAGACGATCTGTAAGCCATCAGTGCGAACGGTAACTGCTCATCCCAATTCTTTTGAATTTTCTGAACCATCATGGCTAATCGGTCTTCCAACGTGCGATTGAATCTTTCTACCATTCCATTGGACTGTGGATGATATGGCGTAGTGCGCGTCTTTTCCATTCCCAATAGACGACAGACCTCCCCAAAGACCAAGGATTGGAAATTGGACCCTTGATCAGAGTGAATTTCACGAGGTACGCCAAATCTGCAAATATACTCTTTGACTAATTTTGTAGTAACCGTTTCAGCTTCCTGATTTCGCATTGCATAAGCTTCTACCCATCTAGTGAAGTAGTCCTGAACTACTAATATGTACTGATTGCCTTTATTTGTTTTAGGTAGAGGTCCGAGGACATCCAGAGAAATTCGCTCCTGCGGTGCTCCTACATCATACTGTCGAAGGGCGGCTTGTCTGTGTTGATGGGGTGATTTGCGTGAACTTCAGACGTCGCACTGCTTGCACCATAACTTCACGTCTTGAAACATCCCATGCCAATAGGACCTCTGCTGAATTTTTGGTACCGTCTTGGATACTCCCATATGTCCAGCAGTCTTCGCAGCACGTAACTGGCAAAATACTTCTTTCCTGTAATCCCGAGGTAATAACATCTGCCAATGAAAGATTTTACCATCTTCTGATTCCCATTTCTTGTAGAGAACATTATCTCGTAACCCTAAGCGATGCCATCTGGACCAGTAATATTTTGTTGCATGATTTTGTGGAGAAACTTGTGACCAATCGGGGCGTGTTGTGTTTTGTAGTTTTGCTCTATATGTCCATTGCAGATGTAGATCATTAGACTGGGCTTCAGCGAGTTTTGCATGAGACCATCGGTCATCATTATTTAGTTGGTTTGGTTCTGGTAAAGTTGCTTGTTTTTGGATTTTGGATTTTGACTTTTGTTGTCTGGTTACCACGGAAACCCGAGGTACTTGTTTGTTAGTTTTCTTGAATTTCTTGCGGTATCTTCTTTCAGGATACCCCCAGGATTTAGGTAGCCACTTGACCTTGGTGATGGTGGTATTGATCGGTCCAGAATGATCCGTCTGAACACAAGCATCCGTCTTCTTCGTTCTTGTCTCATCTGGTAAGATCTGATTGATACTTGTGGTTTCAGCGTAGCCCACTTTTTCACACCACTTGCACGGAATTCGTGATAATGCGTCCGCATTACCATGCTGTTTGCCTGGTCGGTGAACAATGTCGAAGTCGTACGTGCTGAGTACACCTAACCAGCGTGCCATCTGACCTTCTGGTTCCTTGAAATTGAGTAACCACCTTAGTGCATTGTGATCAGTACGAACAGTGAAATGACGACCATAGAGATAATGTCGAAAGTACTTTACGTAAGTTACAACAGCTAGTAACTCCCTTCGTGTCACGCAGTAATTTCTCTCTGCCTTGCTTAGGGCACGGCTTGCGTATGCAATAACCTTTTCCTGTCCCCCTTGCCTTTGTGACAATACTGCTCCTATCCCGTATGCACTTGCATCTGTGTCCAGTAGGAAGTCACCGTGCGAACTTGGATATGCCAGGATAGGACTGTTCATAAGGTTCTGTTGTAGTTGACGGAAAGCCGTTTCACACTCCTCTGTCCACTTGAACTCTTGGTCGTTCTCTGTTAGGTGATGTAATGGTCTTGCTATTCCTGCGAAACCGGTAATGAAGCGTCGGTAGTAACTTGCTAACCCGAGGAAACTTCTTACATCGGTCACCGTGGTTGGAACTGGCCAATTCTTTATAGCTTCAATCTTCTCCGGATCTGTAGCTATTCCGTCAGCAGAAATGATGTGGCCCAAGTACTTTACTTGTTCCTGGAAAAGATGACATTTCTTAGGTTTTAATTTCAACCCTGCTCTTCGCATTCGTTCAAAAACTTTTCTCAGATTTATGATCGCCCCTTCGAATGATTTTGCTGCAACGATCACGTCATCAAGGTAGATCAGACAGAAGTCCCATTGATATACTGCTAAGGTCATCTCCATGAGCCGCTCGAATGTGGAAGGTGCGTTGGTCAAACCAAAGGCCATGACATTAAAATGATACAGGCCACTCCTCGTAATGAACGCGGTCTTCTCCTTGGCATCTTCATCTAATTCGACCTGCCAATAACCACTTGCGAGATCTAAAGTAGAGAACCATTTGGCACCGTGAAGTGAATCGATGGAATCGTCGATGCGGGGTAACGGATATGCGTCTTTTATACTAACACTGTTCAGGCGGCGATAGTCCACACAAAATCGTGTAGTACCATCCTTCTTAGTAACGAGGACGATGGGAGATGCCCAAGGACTAGTTGATCGCTCTATTATTCCTCGTTGTAACATGTCTTGAATCTGTGCGTTTCTTCTTGTTTGTGCATCGGTAGTCGTCTTGCTGGCTGTCTCAAAGGTGGCGTATTCCCAGTATTTATCGAATGTTTTACTCCTTTTGCTCTCCCCAGGTCTGCATCAGACTTTGCGAATATATCTGAATATTCCATAAGCAATGACTTTACCCGGCATTGGCTGGCTGGATCCATACCCTTGGTACTTCTTGTGTACAGTGACTCCAAATGCTCATGTAATGTTACTTCGTTTTCCATTGGACTTACACTACAGATATTTGTTGAAACTTTTTCCTTTTTGCCGGCTTCAAGGACCTCTTCAGTTTCATCAAAAACTACTGTTGTATCCAACACAGGACTAAGCATAGCAGCCATTGTCCCTTTATAAAGAACATGCGATGTCGCACCCATATTCATGACTCTCAATGGACAGGACTCGCGTTCTGTATCTACTAAAGTTCTCCCTATCAGCACATCGTTTTTCGGCTTTCCCCCTAAAGGTTCGCATATGGCCCATTTACCCAAGATGCTGCATCCCACTTCAGGTCGACTAGCAACAATCATTTGTTGTCCTGGAGGAATGACGGTCGTCTCCGAAACTACAAGACGACAGCAAAACTGGTCTTCTTGCCCATGACATAGAATTTGTTGATCGTTACATGTCAAACAGTTTCTATTTAGATGAATTTCACAGTCATTCTTCATTAGAAAGTCCATCCCCAGGATTCCATCTGGTTGGATGTCAGCTATTATGATTTGGCTAGTTGTTGGGTATGGAAGAATTCCAATGTCCATTTGGCAGATTCCGTGGATTCCCAGCGGTTTCTGATTAGCTGTCATCAACTCCATGGATGTTGTCTGCATTTCAGGTCGATTTTCAAGCGCTATGCTCTTATAGACATGATGTGATAAAATGGTAACACAAGCCCCTGTATCGATAAGAAATGAAATGTTCGTAATCCCGATTCGACCTGGAACGAATCGGTGGTTCTAACCCTACCTTTCGTACAGCTTTGTTATCCTGTCCATGTTGTTGCTGACGATTTTTATAGGTGAAACACGTTATTTCTGACGAATGGCTGTTTGCCACGTCTTCATCTATTTCATGGGGCTCCTTTGGACCTACAACCGATCCTTGCCCCTTTGGGCCGGTTGTCTTGCGTTTTCCGAATTTCGTTGTGGCTGATAATTTCGACCCGCATTCTCTGGACAATTGCGGATCGTGTGTCCCGTTTTCGACACCCATAACGTTCGATGTTGGAATAACCACCTTTAAACCTCTCAACTTGCTCGCTTGTTTGATTCTTGTGTTCTGACATGTTTTTCATCTTTTCTTCCAGAGTTGCCAATCTGGTCATCAGTCCTTTGTTGTCAGGTGTGACGTCTACTCCCCGAACGAATTTCCGTGGATTACCAGTGTTGCCATGGTTACGCTGTGCTTCTACCTGTCTGTAACCGTCAATCTCCAGAGCGAGAGTAACTGCCTCCTGAAGATTATTCGGCTTGCTCTGGTATATCTGCATCCTCATATCCGAGTCTTCTATAGCATCGATGAAGTGCGTCTTTGCCAACCGTTCCAGATGAAGAGAATCCATGCCAGGATATGCGAGAGTCGCCAACTTCCTTACTGCCTGTCCCAGCTCACGTAAACTCTCTTTGCTCTTGCGCCGACGTCCCCTCAGTTCAGCTAGGTACAACTCAGCTTGATCTCGCTCCCCAAATCTGGTCCCCAGGATCTTCACCAGACTGTCGAAATCCTGTTGATCGGTAATGCTCAAGGTACATACCAGCTGCCTTGCAGGACCATGCAGGTGTGTGAATAGGAAATCAGCCTTCTCCTGACTGTTCCATCTATTTATGCGGGATATGGCTTGGAAGACCTGTAATATTCTTTCCAAGATGTGTCACCATTATATACTTCCGGTTTGATGTTGCGACGATTGGTGCCTTGTACGTGAGTTCCGTCGCCTAGCCCAAACTCACGTGGAAATGGTCTCGGAGCCGGAGGGCTTTCATCGCCTTCTTCCATCTGCTGTTGATGTGATGGATGGAATGACACTTCAGGATCTTCCGATTGGATGGACATGTCAGGATCTTGATCCATTTTTAATCAATATGTCAAAAGTTCAGCCAGTTTTAATGACAGTTAATTTCTTGTGACAACAAGTACTGTAGGAACAATACTAATCCCACCGCTGCCACCAATTGCAGCGGAAATTTCTTCTAGGTCTCTCAACTAGTACTACTATAACTTGTAAACTCAAAATGTCTAGGTATGCTGCCACCAGTACCACTCGGGGTGATACAATTTGTACTAGTTCGTATTTACTTATGCGAGACTCGAGCGAGAATAATTCATATATTGATTTTGATTGTATTTGGCTCTGTCAGTAGTTCTTCATCTGGTGTTTTCTTCTTTATTCTCTGTATGGAGTTTTATTCTTTCCAATTTACAACCAAATCTTCTTATAAATCTTCATATATCTTCTTCGGAGGTGTCGCTACCAATGGGGTACGTTATTCGTCTTGTCACCGGTTCTGGTTGTTCACTGTTTATGGCTGTTGCTCAGCGAAGTTAGCCTCAGCAGTTCAGCTCAAGGGTCGCTGTATGGCTCGCAGCTGCTCTCAGCAGAGTGCATTGAAATAACCTAGCTCCGCACAGCAAATGGGATTTCCCAGGTTAAGCACAGCAAATGCGATTTCCCAGGTTAAGCTCAGCAAAGGGGATTCGCCATGTTAAGCAGAGCAGGATTTTCTAGATTGTGTACAGCTCTTCTTGCAGCGCTAAATCAGCTGAAAGTCTTGCTATTTATATATGTTGAATACTAACATCCATTCTTTTACTTTGGCGTCTATTGCGGTGTGCTAACTTAAATGTTTTTGTGAGGGCAAGGTAGAACTTTTTGTCCGACTCCGAGGCCATTACGAAGCTGGAATGCGCCATTCTGCTACTTATATAGATTTTTGACAAAGTAGGCGGAGTCTAAACTACTACGCGAAATACAGTAATTTGGTTGGATGAGAGTAAAAGCTGTCAATCTTATTTTTACCAAGAATGGTGGAAGAAAATTATTTCGGGCAAATATTTTATACCCCATACCATTTTTCAGTTAATTATTTCCCCCATAATTACTTTAAGTTTACCAATGGAATTGTATACGAAATATCAGAAATAATTCGTATTTTCCGTAATAGCACAAATTATAACTTTAGACGAGGCTAATTGCTATATATAGCTCTCAAAACTCTGCCTAACTGATGTACAAGGAGAAACAATATGGCCAAAAAGCTTCGCTTGACAGATTTTTGCTGGCCTAAAATTGACCGTGCCGAGAGAAGAGAGACGTTACGTAAACCATCTCTACCAGCATGGTAAGCCTGAGATGATTAACTATATCGAGCTATATTGTTCAGATGATAACTATGTCTAAATTTACTTTTATGAGCGATAATCTGTAACCTGTCCCTGTCACACGTGTCTACGGCAAATATTGGCGGCAAATTGAGTTGTCGAGAATTTTGATGAAGTTTGAAAATGTGTAGCGCCTTAAATACTTGATACCATATGCTGTTACTTCTACACAATAAAGATAAATATGTTCTGCAACTACCCTGAGTTCGAGATTTGCATAAAATTACGTGAATTTAATACACTTACGAATTTACTGCGCCTTGTCGAATACTTGCATATACATCAAAGGTGAAATATGTTGCAGCCGACAAGGAGGCTCTAGACGGTCAAATTTATTGTTATGGTATAAGAGCGGGAGACTCACAGCTAAAAGTACAGAGGGTCTAGAGTATGGTATTTTGAAGATACCAAAAGACTTGAAAAACTATTCTATTGAATTTTCGCCACAATATTGACACCTCACACGAACCATTTGGACCAATAGAGGCCCATCTGGGCCCCAAAACGTCCATTCCCATATTCTTTGTCTACTGCGCATGCGCTGAATGACGATATTCCTACGTCGAACTCATTCAGTCGGACGGTCCCTCATGAGTGCTTCATTATGACACCTCCCGCAGTCCATTAGGACCAATATTGGCCCATCTCGACCCCAACACGTATATTCCCTTGTTCTTTTTCTACTGCGCATGCCCATGTCAGTTCCACGCCATACCCGTCCTGGCAGATGCTCCCCCACGAGTGCTTCACTATGTCACCTCCCACAGCCCATTCGGGCCAATATTGGCCGATCTCGACCCTAAAACGTCTATTCCCATACACTTTGTCTACTGTGCATGCGCGGAATGACGTCAGTTTCACGCCACTCCCATTCAGTCGGACGCTCTCCCATGAGTGCTACACAGTGACACCTCCCACGGCCCAATCGGACCACCAGGGGCCCATCTCGGCCCCAAAACGTCTATTCCCATACTGTTTGTCTACTGCGCATGCGCAGAATGATGTCAGTTCCACGCCATACCCGTTCAGTCGGACGCTTCTTTACGAGTGCTACACATTGACACCTCCCACGACCCATTTGGACCAATATCTGACTGATCCCTCGTATTTATGGCCAGGTTCCAACTTGACCTTTTGAAAGAGCTATGCTCCAAGTGAAAGGGGAAATTGAGGGCAATTGACCTCAAAAATTTGCTTATGACCTCTGTGACGTCACTTCCGATACCATTAGTAAGTTAAAATTTGGGTCGCTTGACCTTTGTGCATTTAAAAGGTACGAATCTGTTCGCACTGCTGTGACGTCACTTCCGGTTCCGGTCACGTGACCGGAAGTGACCTTTGCGGAGCAAACAGGCCCTTTGACTTCTGAGTCGTCATACCTTCGAAGTTCGTCAGAGAATTCCACCCAGAGACTGTATTGCTTGGCGCTTGTGTATGAAGACGTACATGAATCATATTCGGAGCAGCCTCGCTGACCAATACATCCAGAGTGCCCTCGGAAAGATGTTGGTCGATGAAGTGTAGTGCCTGTTTTAACTGATATACACCCAGCGTCAGGGTCCTCATCTCATCTTCTGTGAAACGGAGAAAATTGCTGACCGCTTCGGTTGCATCTATTCGGGTCCATGTTCTTGCGCGCTTCTGAAGCCCCCTCTCTTGCGACCTTGTACTGCGTTTGTCGCTCCAGCGAGAGCCAACATCTGTCGGGCGAATCCACAGTCCTCCATCTAATCCGACTTTAATGGAAGACTATACTTATTGCATTTCGCAGCAATGATCTGGACATATGATTGAATGTTAGGAATTTCAATGTTGGGAACTACTTTGTCAAGATATTTCCAGCGTATGAGGCGCCCATTGACCAACTCCACGATCCAGCGTACCTTTGTAACAAGTCGAGAAGCATTGGCCGATTCTGTGGTGTGTTGGCGAAGGGTTTTTGGTAAGTACTCCGGAGACTCTGAACGGATGCCACAATCATGAAGGAATGGCAGGGCGATCCACGATGAAGACATCATCTTCAGTCACCCACTCCATCATATTGTCAGCATTGGTCTTCATCATGTGAATGGTAATGTTGGCGTCGTTGTTCTTTCGATTGACCATATACGGGCCAATAACAGATAGGATGTACCCGTCTGTGGCTGTGATGATTATTGGTTTTATTAGTCGTCTGTTCTTGTACCTACCGTAACTCTTACGTTGGAACGAATACTTACTACTTTTCTGTATATATATATAAGTGGCATCCTAAACTAAAACTACTGAATCTGTGAGGTAATGACTGAAGAGCTCCGATGCGAATATGGTAGTATGAGAGTCAATGACATCCTAGCGTGAGATCTGACGAAGCCGAGATTCAGAGAAACGAAATCTGTTGTCAATGCTCTTCTGGCCGATGCTACTATCCGGATCATCATGTTATCCAGCCCAAATAGAGTGGCCTGAAATCTGTTGAGGAATCTGTTGAGGAATAGAAGATACATATATGAGTAATGTAATCGTGTTTGGTGCATACCAAGATTCGCTATATAGATGGATCTCTTTGATTATAGCGTTACTGTCGGCCATAATTGGATATATATGGTAAAGTTATTGATATCGAGGTTAAGCAAATGTGTTGTCGACACATGAAAAGAATTATGGTTAAAAGCTTCATATCTCGACGTTTCAAAGTGAATACGTGTACCGTTAACAAGCAAATGAGGTAACCAGTGTTACGGCACTGTTTTATGTAAGTCGGATTCACAATAGTCTAAGACAACATCGTGGAAGACTATCAATGAACAGGTCTCTGGACACCATGGAGTGATTGTTTTGCTTCTATGACAAGAATCTGTTCTGGCCCCCAACATGGCTGCCAGTACGGACCAGTGAAAATGAGCAAAAGATAGTTAACACACGCATCAAGTGAGGACATGATACATATACTTCATCGAGTTCATAGCTTTCTCTCCTGACCTCCCACAGATTCATAATTCATCTCGTAGATCTGTCACAGAAAATTGAAGTATGGAAATACTTCATATTTATTTACAAATAATTACGGAACGAACTTTGAAGTTAAATGTCTCAGAATTCATAACTCTGCTTTGACTCCCTGTATATGTCGGGATATTTATGTTCGAAGAAATCATGGGGTTACTGTCAGATCAGGACTACGTAGACGTTAGTAGTATACAAAGATGATTTAAAGCCAGTGGCTCGTCACTGCGCATGCGCGAGAAACCGAAAGTGGTCTTCTGCGCAGGTCTTGAGGTCATGAGGAGGTGTGCGCATGAGTGTTCTGCGCAAGTGTATGACTTCTCTTCCGGTCGGCGTGAATCGGGCGTGACCTTAAGACATGTATTCCTCCGCGGTGATGCGGTCTGGCGGTGATGCGGTCTGCCCCCGCGGACAGAAAGTAGTCCCAAATACGTGGGTTTTCGTGAGAATGTTCGGCAATCTTCAGGGGCGAGAGGGGCCCCTAGTGGACTGATTGGGTCGAATGAGGTGTCAAAGTGAAGCGCTCCTCCGGGGACATTCAGTCATGAGTGGGTGCATGTAAAATTAGGATTTGTCCCGAAAATATAAAAAGCGAAACACGGACTTTACCCCTACAATAGGGGAAAACTCCTATCAACCCTATCCCAAAGGGCTAATATCGGTCCCTGGCTTATCGGGACCTGCTGAGAGAGGTAGGTTGGGAGAGTGGGTGTATGTAAAAGTTTCTCCAGAAAAAATATAAAAACCGGAACACGGACTTTACCCCCACAATAGGGGAAAACCCCTATCGCCAAAGGGCGAATATCGGTCCCCGGGCTTATCGGGATCTGGGTGCATGGGTGGGTGCATGTAAAATTAGGGTACTCATCTTACATCCGGGGTTTTGTAGGTTACTGCGCAGGTCACGTGGTTTGGTGGGTCTGCGCAAGTGTGTGACGTCAATTCCGGTTTTCAGAATGACCAGAAAAAAAATACCTCCGAACACAGAAGAGTTCCAATTTTTTCAACATCCAAGTTTTCCCCGGCCCGGCCCGGCCCGGCCCGGTCGCAGCGCGCGCGGATTATCCGGCCGCGCGCGCGCGCGGGTTAAAGGGAGGTTTGGAAGTGTGCAAGGGCACTATATCACATCGGGGTATATATTTCATACAAGTATAGCGGAAAGCGGTTGTCGTGAATAACAACAAGTTCAGCAATGTTTATACAGTTTATTATCCCCAATGTTACATCATACCCAGGCTGGGGGAGCCGCCCTGGGTATGTTTAGTATGTTCACAGCAAAACAAATTGAAATATCAAACACCATGTTTTATTATTTAATGCACCGTCACATTAGGTACAAGTGTTTACTGAGCTCAAGTCAACGATCAGCATGTAGACATAGAGAGTATATACGGCATGTTATGCTATTCATCAGTGCAAGGGTGACGCATTCAGTCGATGGGGGCGGTTGGTCAGCTTGGTAACGAAGAACGTAACATTGGTCACCCTCTCCACGACCCATTGTGTGTTGGGGCGTTGACGTTGTGCCCATCTCAAGGGATCCACGGTGTCCAGTTTCTCCAGCATCGTCTCTAGCGACGCCCGGTTAATGATGGTGAACGGTTGGTCAAACACATGGCTGTTATTACTGGCATAATAATACCGTAACTGTTCCGTCTCTTTGTGACGTAAGATGTACCTGAAAGCGACATTCAATCTGAAGACCGTAGCTTGGTCATTGAAAATGGCTTCCACGTAGCTGCGTAGACGGGCGAGGTCGGTCAGTGCGAAATTGTAGATATCTGGAATAGGGCGATCACGGTGGAAAACGTGCCGTATCATGGGCCATTGGCGCCGATAGATGCCACTCTCTGGATGGGCGTCCTGTAACAGATCGCTAGGAAAATCCACCACATCTTCCAGAAAAGGCTCGATGTCGTCAGACGTATGACTGGCAACAGTAATTCTAGGGACTGGCTGGATATCTAGGCTCTTCTGAACTGTGGGTATAGGCGGACTCTCTGTGATCGCATCACCACTGGCATTCGTCTCCCCGGGCTCATCTTCACTGGGTCTAACCCTCCTGGGTGCTTCTTTAGTGGGAAGTTGTCGCCCAAACCGTAGAGACGGGGTATGAATCAAATGCTGATGCCGTCTTAACTGACTGGGTCGTTTGTCGTCCCAATCGTTACGCTGTTCCGTCGTCCCCTCGTGGAATGAGCCTCCGTGGCGCAGTAAATTATCCTCCCGGTTGAATGACCGTGCGCAGGTTATACAAGTATACCGTGCATCGTTGTGGGTGGAGGCCTCGTGGCGTCGTAAATTATCTAGACGAGCAAACTGCTTCTGGCAAGTTGTGCAAGTGAACATCTTGGTGGTTGACAGAGTGTCGGACGAAACGGCCAGGCCGCTTCCCTTTTATAGCACGCTTGCTGGTGATCTATTTTTAGCACACTTAGTTCATCTACCTCCAACTCGAGGACCGAGATGTACTGGTGTACGACTGAGCCGCATTGCGCGCGCGCACGCGCGTGCGTGTACGCGTGTGTGTGTGTGTGTGGGTGGGCAGTGGATTTTACATCCGGGACCTTGTCAACATCCGGGTTTCCCAGAGGGTTTTTCCCGTCGTTCATCCGTCTTCCATCTGGGTACTGTGGTTTTAGATCCGGGTCTTCCTCTTACATACGGATTTTTCCATGTTTGCTGTCACGTGACCGGCAACGACCTTTAACCGCTGACATGAGCTTTAACTTTTAACCTTTAACATCCGCATGTAAACACACCCATAGCGATTCCTCCAGCGCGGATGTGCTGTGATGGAGGGGCTAATAAAAGGTCTGACCTGTAATCTTTGTTGTTGTTGCTCTCTTTTTTGGACTAACCAATCAGAATAGTACGTATCACGGACTACATCCGTAGAGCTTCCTTTGGTGCGCATGTGCGACATGGTCTATAAAAGACGTCCCTCTGGATCCCACACCCCCATTCCTACGGTTGCAGAGCCATGACGGACACCCATCCCTATGCGACTCGCATTTTACAGCATGCGACCGTGGTTAATTCACTCACGGATTACCGAGCAGTGCTTCGGTCCATGTTTGCAGATGGCGACGACAACGTTGGGCGACGCCAGATCCTGAAAGAGTTCACAGAAGCGGTCCTCGACAGAGTGCACTCGATGGAGAGGTGTGCTATCACTCGCCACTACTGGACTATGGCAGCCATCCTTGATGCCCGGGCTATGGACCACGAGCGCTCACGGCGGAACCAGCGACGGCTCGTTGGCCTAGTAATGATCTTTGCCCTATTAACCCTGACGCTGTGGCAGTGACAGCGACAGAAAAAGAACGGCTCTTCAAAGCCTCCACAGATGCGCGTATGTGCAACCGATATATACGAGGGTCAGGCACAGTGTGCGTCATTCACCGATCGTCATTGCGTCAACCATGTCACCGAGGGACCTGACCATAAATACGAGAGACAGTCAGAGTGTGTGTCATTCACCGTTCGTCATTGGGTCAACCATGTCACCAGTCCTACGAGCCATCCTACCCCTGGTCGCGCGCTGAGACCGTATCGAATACGGTTACGCTACACCGTGACGGCTGGACCAAATTTAAACGGGTGTTGAGCAGTGAGCTCGACGGAAACCTCACCCACATAGACAATGCCATCTACGTACACCGTGGACCCTTCTTCCCACGCCTGGGCCGTTACCAAGACCCTACGAGAGGCTTCACCCTAGACCCCGATCTGTGAACAGCCTTCGAGAAAGTGGTGCCTCTCGTGGACCAGCTGTTTACACCGGACGAGCGGTCAGCTGTTCAGTTGGAGTGGGCTCGTGCCCTGAGAGAAGCGGCGGCAGAACCCAATGAACAAATTACCAAACCTAGCAATGAAGTGGAGGCAGACGACGATACCATTGATTATCCGGCTAGACTCAGTCAGCCCAGTGACATGACCACCCGATCCTTTGATCTCACGTCATAAACTTTTTCTCCCTATAAATACGAGAGGCAGTCAAATCTTGTACCATTCACGTACTGACCATGACGGAGCATATAATACGGGCGTTTCTCAGCTTGACCCCCGAGGCCTTCCTGCACGTCTATGCGGATAAGGTCGATATCATGGAGGAGGTGGGAGACATTTGTGATGCAGACCCTACACAGCCTAGGCTCTGGCCGGCTCACATTCGTTGGTCCCGGGACGGCTGGACCAAATTCAAACGGGTGTTGTATGGTGAACTGGACGGCGACCTCATCCACTTGTGTTCATCCGACGCGGCCCCTTCTTTGCTCAATTGGCTCGGCTAGATGGGGGTGCAGTGCATTTTAGCCTTCACCCTGTTCTATGGTCTGCATTGGAAGATGCCGTGGCAGATGTGGATCAAGTGCTTACGGAGGAAGAGCGACCATCAGACGAGTTGGACTGGTCATTTACCATGGACAATGTGCTGGCAGAAGCCAACGAAGAAAATCAGAAAGAAACTCCGGTCCAAGATATACCCGTTATAAAAAAAGGATAGAGCCAGGGTCCATCATCATTTGTCACCATGAAGAGCTGGGAGAAGGTGTTGCATAACTTATACTACAGTCCCGACAGTCCGGCGGCCTAAAGTGCATTGTCGGCTCTCTATCCAGCGGCCAAACCCCAGGGGATACAACGTGCCAGGTTACAAAAACAAGACACCTATACCTTACATCGATCTGTCTGTCGCCATTTTCTACGGAACCGGGTCATCGTGGGAGGAATAGATGGCTATGGGCAAGCGGATTTGGTCGATATGAGCGCCTCTGCCAAACACAACGATGGGAATCGGTATGTCTTGACGTGCATCGACATCCCGTCGAAGTATGCGTGGGTGGTACCCATCCGCACGAAAACGGGGGCGAATCTCATAGCGGCGTTCAAGGACATCTTCAAGACCGGGCGCAAACCCATGTATTTGCAAACCGACGAAGGCACGGAATTCCTCAACAGACCGTTGCAACAGTTTCTGAAAGCCCAGAAGGTGTTTTTCTTCCATACGTACAACGAGACCAAGGCTTCCATTGTGGAAAGGTTCAACAGGACATTCAAAGGCCGCATGTATAAATATTTCACCTATAAGAATACAAGGCGTTACATCGATGTTCTCGCGAAACTTGTGGTTACAATCGTGGTTACAATCGAGCCTATCACCGGAGTATAGAGAGAGCCCCCATTACAGTGACCCAACGCAATGAAGCCCAAGTCCGCCGTGTCTTGTACCCCAGGCAATCGCAGCGAACGCCGAAGGAGGTGTTCAAGGTCGGCGACCCTGTACGGATCAGTAAAGTCAAAGGTCAATTCGAGAAAAGTTACTTGCCCAACTGGAGCGATGAGCACTTCCTGATTGAACGGCGCCTACCCCGACAGCAGCGAGTCTATGAATTGGAAGATCTTCAAGGGGAATCGTTGCTAGGGACGTTTCACGAGACGGTCTGTCGTAAAAACAACGCAAGACTACTACACGGTGGAGCAGATTTTGAAAACGGAACGTCGACGTGGCAAACTGTTTCATTTCGTCAAATGGCAAGGCTGACCCAGTTCCTTCAATTCATGGGTCGCTGCCAACCAGGTGAAACGACTATAAAGCCAGACACACTGCCGCCATCCTTCATTCCACGTTCGACCATGGTGCTATGGACAAACAGCAGCTGCCTCTGAACACAGCGTCTCCCAAAACGCGCAAAGCGCAAGTGGGCTTTGTGGTGATATTGCTAACCCTGCTGAGTGTGTTGTACGGAGGTGTGTTTTACGACGTAGCCTATGTCAGCACTCTACTTAACCAACTTAAAACTCCAGCTGTGAGTGGCAGTCAAACCAGTCTACAGACCTTCTCTACACCAGTCAACCCGGTGATCGAAACGAGCCCAGTCATCACCACCACCACACCACGTGTACAAGCCACATCGAGCTCCACACCAAGTATACAGTCAACACCTACACCAAGTACACCCACTACGTCTCGAAACCCACCGGACAACGGTACCAAAACTCGACGCACCGACGACCCCAGTTCACTCGTACCAAATTTACAAGAGCGGGTTACCACGACAGCGAATACACCTCCAACCATGGACCCTCGGTGGCAGCATCCCTTCACTTGCGTCATCGCAGGACCGACGGGCTCCGCCAAAACGCACTTCTTCAGGAAGCTCCTTCAACACGCCGACAGCATGATCACCCCACCCATTGCCCGAGTCGTGTGGTGTTACGGAGAATGGCAGGCAGCGTATTCAGCAATGCCCCACATCACGGTCGTGGAAGGCCTACCCAACCTGGCCGATTTGGAACCGGACACATGAGTGGTTCTGGATGATCTCATGGCGGAGACGGATGCGCGGGTCACCCCAACTCTTTACCAAAGGCAGCCATCATCGACGGCTCAGCATCATCTACATTGTGCAGAATCTGTTCAGTAAAAACAAAGAACATCGGAACATCAGCTTAATTGCCCACTACCTGGTGGTCTTCAAAAACCCGAGAGATACCACTCAACTGCTGCATCTGGCGAGACAGATGTATCCCGGCCGCACACCGTTTGCACTGGAAGCCTTTAAAGATGCCACAACCCCTCAGCACGGGTATAAGCTCTTCGACCTCAAGCAAGCCACCCCGACCACCTTCGACTACGGACCGGCATCTTTCCCGGAGAGACCCACCACGTGTACATGCAAAAATAATGTAAACACATCCACAGTGGCTCCCCCAGCTGGGGTGTTTGTTTGGTGATGGAGATAATAGAAGAATTAATACCACATCATGGTTGACTTTTTCTCTGTTCAATATTGAGGAGGTAGGTAGATAAAAAGGACAGAGTTGTGGGTTCTAGCATTAGTTGTACATGATGTCTGCGCGAGTACGGAAGCACGCCCCGACGCTGCGTGTATTGAAGCCGGCTCCACCCGAGTTGGTCCGAACCATTAGACGCGGAGCGGACCCCGACCTTGTACGCTGTCTGTGCGAGATCGGGTACAACCTGTTAAAAGGCAACGTACCACTGACTCCGGCTCAGAAGACCAAGTTGACCAAGCATAAGACAGGTCTCCGAACCCTAGTCCAGAAGCGAGTCTCTCAAACACAAAAGAAAAAGGTATTACAGAAAGGCGGCTTTCTCGGGGCCATCTTAGCGCCGTTGGCCGCTTCCGTGTTGGGTCCAGTATTGGGTGGATTCTTCGGCCGACAACGAACCACACGAAAAAAATGGTCCTCGTCGAACCACGGCTCCTTCAAAACCTCCAATCGCCCTACCCTGTCCCACCTACGGTGAAGTCCATAAACACCCTCGATGAAGAGATGCAACAGATCTTACAAAGACCGGGGTTAAGCGACAGTGAGAAAGTACAACGGTACAATGAGACGCTTCAACGGTACATGACGTTCATGGACCAATACAAAACCCTCTCTACCCCAGCACCACCACCACCACCACCACGGGACACACCGCCGACCTCAGCACCGCTCCAACAGCCGCCATTACCAGTGGTACAACCCACAGCCCCACAGTGGATGGAAGATGAAATCCTGAAGCGTGTACCTGCATCGTTCAAGAAACAAGCTGGCCTGGTATTACAACGAATGAAACAGAATCCTAACATGACTTGGAATGATAAAGGCGAACTACTGGTACAGAATCAGGTGGTCCCCGGTACCCACTTGACGGATTTAGTGAATGACCTGATGCGTCAACGCAGGTCGCACACGGATCCTCGAGGATGGGAGGTCTTCGCTCAAGGCTTGAAAGATATGCATGTACCACAGGAATTGGTGGGGAACCCCCAGCGCTGGGCCTGGATGCAGCGGACCCAGCAATCGCCGAGTGGCCCACTACGTTCTTGGGAAGCCGAGTGGGAACCGGAGCCACCCCCCAAAACACCACAACAACGGGCACCTTCTTTTCACTCCTTTAAAAACCCACCCTTGATCAAGACACCCCACATCTCCAGAGCCGTAACACGTAGCAAGTCAGCGCAACGAACACGACGCCGGACACAACCGCCCAAGGCCTGGAACACCTATTAAAACCAACAGCAGCAGCAGGACAGCTCAGTCGCCATGTTTTACCTCACCCTACCCAGTAACACTTCGCTGGATGTGTTTCCGGACAACACCTTGGCCAAGTACGTGACCCAACTACCGTTGCATTTACCAGGACGATGGGAATGTGGCCTCGTGGATATCCAATACCCTTACTCGTGGTACAACGTGGGAGCCAAAGAAGTGTGGTACGAGGTGACCTACGAAGGAAAAAACACCCGACTCACCCTCCCCGAAGGTCAATACGATACCCCCAAGGAGTGCATGCAGGGGCTGACAAGACTGTTGCATTATAAGGCTCTACGAGAGGTGACGAATACTTCAACACCCGTCAAATCCTTTCCCTTCAAGAATCACGTGGACTTCGATTACAACGCACACAGCGACAAGGCACAGATCCTCCTCACCGCCAATGTGAGTGTCGTACTGAGTCCTATCCTACAGCAAATGCTGGGTCTCGCTCACCCGACCTACACGGGTCCATCCGAGGACCATGGCCAGATCCCGATGGATATGAAGTCGGTTATGTACGGACTCTACGTCTACTCGGACGTGGTCGACAACCACATCGTGGGCGATATCAACACACCTCTGTTACGGATGTTCCCCATTAAAAAGACGTATGGAGATCAAATCACTCACAGTTTCACCCACATGCTCTACCTACCCGTACGACAAACCGACATCAACACTATCACGGTGGATATAAGAGATGACACGGGACGACCGGTGGCATTCGAACGAGGAAAAATGGTGCTGACACTTCATTTTCGACAAGCACGTGCTCCCCACTTTGTATAATTAAAGTACCTTACGAGTGCGATGCACGCAGCTATATGGATTATTATGTCCAACAGGCCGGGGGTGGCCTTCCGGTATTTGCAGGTGCACCCATGCAACGAGGACATGGGCTGGAGAACATACTCGGGAGTATCGTCAAAACGTTCCTGCCCTTGGTGACGCGTGGGGTGAAAGCGATCGGCAAACAAGCGGTACGCAGTGGACTGCAAGTCGCCGGTGATGTCTTGGGGGAAGCGTTGAAACGGCGGGCCAAAGAAGCTGGAGGCATCTTGGTGGCCAAAGCACAACGCACCGTAGGGAATAAAAGACCTGCACCACCGAGACCACGCACCAGCGACGACGCACATCGAAGACCCAGGATATCTTTTCTTAACCATGTCCTTAATCCACGCAGAGTCCTGCCCCTCCACCAACAGTGAATTTGATTTGTGGACCGTCCCGCCCACACAGACCAGTGCCGAACAAGGATTATGGGTGGAGCATCTCCCGCTCTCCAGCATCAACGAAACAGGGCCCATCGAGTTCACCATCAGTAATGCAGATACGGCCTATGTGGATTTAGCCCATACATACTTGTATGTGAAAGCCAAGGTCGTCAATGGGGATGGCCCCAGAATCGTCCAAGCTGCAACGGTGGGCCCGACGAATCTCTGGCTGCACTCTGTTTCAACAGGTGGATATTTTTCTCAGCGACAAACTCATCAGTGACTCGACCAACACGTACCCCTGTCGAGCGTACATCTAGACACTGTTGTCGTATGGACGAGAGGCTAAAGAATCTCAGCTGACAGCCGCTTTATTCTACCAAGACACAGCCGAGCACATTGACACGGTGGACAATGAAGGATATAACAAACGGAAGGCTTTCACCGCCAACGGCGCCTTGGTGGATCTCATGGGTCGACTACACGCAGACCTCTTCATGCAAGACCGGTACCTCTTGAACAAGACCCCCATCAAAATCCGACTGATACGGGCGCCTCCGACCTTCGCCTTGATGGCCACTAACATAGAGGGGCATGCAGCTGACTATAAGATTGTCATCCAAGACGCAGTCCTCTATGTCCGAAAAGTGAAACCGAATCCAGCCGTTCACTTGGGACACATGAATGCCTTGGAAACAAAACCAGCCCAGTACCCTATCCGACGTGTACAAACCAAAGTGTTCTCTGTGCCTGCTGGAAATATGAGCGCTAACAAAGAAAACCTGTTCCTGGGGGAACTACCCAAACGATTGATCCTGGCCTGTTTGGAAAATACCAGTTTCAGCGGAGCCTACCCAGAGAACCCGTTTGACTTTCAACATTTCGGGATCAATTTTGTGGCCCTGCATGTGGACGGACAACAGGTCCCAGCCACGGCCTTAACACCGAACTTTGGGCGCGGGAATTTCATTCGAGCCTATCAGAGCCTGTTTACAGCCCCCGGTCAAATCGACCAGGACGAAGGGAATATGATCAGTCGGGAGGACTACGCGAACGGATACACGTTGTTCTGTTTTGATCTGACCTCCACCTTAGAGAACGACCATCAGCTGGCCCTGGCCAAGCAAGGTAATTTACGGTTGGAAATCCACTTTGCACGAGCCCTCGGGACCCCCGTCAATGTGATCTGCTACGCCGAGTTTGACATCATTCAAGTGGACAAGGCGCGCAACGTCCTGTGTGACTTTGCCACCTAACATGGATACAGACCAGATAACCACCGTGCTGGAGAATGACCCAGGGACACGTATGGTCTTTCAAGGAGTGTTCTCCGGAGATGTGTTCCCATTAGACCGTATGTATCCTGCTGCCTACGTTCTCAACACGGATCCGATGGATCGACCCGGTGAACATTGGGTGGGCGTGTACTTGACAGAACAGCAGGGCGAATACAGGGCCTGCCACCCCTCCATCCCGATTTAACAGACTTCATGGATCAAGGCACAGAGACGTGGTGTTGGAACAGTCAAACGTTGCAAAGCCTGACCAGTAGCGTGTGCGGACAATATTGCTTGTTTTACCTGTACCATCGATGCCGGGGAAGAACCTTATCTACCATCGTACAGATGTTTGACGAGTACTCCAAGGTCGAGGACCGCGATGTACTCGTAAATGACTGGGTCGTCCATCATTTCAATGTACAAGCCCCGTTCTGGGCTTAAGTTCTTTCAATGTACAGGCCCCCTGTTCTGGGCTTAAGTTCTTTCACGAAAAGCCCCCTGTTCTGGGCTAAGTTCTATCGATTTCAATGTACAAGCCCCCTGTTCTGGGCTTCAGTTTTCACGTGGTTGTTCTCACGTTGTTGTTGTTATTTATTGTTGAATAAAAAACAAAATGAGATCTCACCCAAAAAAACCTGTCTTGTGTATTTTCTATATGAGCATAAAACAAGCGGCCATGAAGGCTATAACAGACAAGACAAACCGTCAAACTGGCCTTGAACACCGTGGAGAAAGTAGCCAATCAGTGGCCTAGGATGGGGCCAAATGTAACCAATCAATGTCCAGAAAACAATGCAAGAGCACTGCAGTAAAATAGGGAGCCAATGAAATCAGCCCACAGATCAGTACATGTTTTGGTCTAGGTTAAGAGCGGGCATTCCAGCACAAAACGTTTGACGAGGAGTTACAAGTTACAAGAGCAACACTATAGAGTTTCGAGGTGGGGGGAGACATGACCGAATCCATACATGTCACCACGAATACGGTGAGTGGAGACTCGTGCAACACCTATAGATTAAGTTTATTACTATAAGTTTCATGGTTTCATGTATTTTTTCGTGCCAATACGGTTCTGGGGAAAACTGGGGGTTCCCCACTGGCCATTTAACATGGGCATAGTGCTGGCGATATTGTGGGGGACCCTGTGCATTCCATGGGTGCTTCGGGAGGGCGGATAAATGCTATCTATTGGCCCGGAGAGGGCCGAACATTGCCGGAAGGGAGACCTTTGACCTTTTGACCTGGATGTGACCTTTGACCGTTTGACCCGAAATTCGCCCGCGCACTTCCGGTGATGCCGCGCAGGCGTGCGGCCTGATAACTCGCGCGCGCTGCGGCCGTATGGCAAGCCGTTTTACTTTTTATTCAGTGTTTGTTGATATCATCAAATATTTGCTGATATCATGAAATGATTTACTGATATCATCAAATATTTGCTGATATCACCAAATCATTTGATGATATCTGCAACTGATTTGCTGATATCAGCAAATCATTTGATGATATCATCAAAAACGCTTTATTTGTTGATATCAGCAAATGATTTGCTGATATCATCAAATGATTTGATGATATCAGCAATTGATTTGCTGCTGATATCAGCAAATGATTTGATGATATCAGCAAATACTTTATATTTGATGATATCATTAAATATGGTGGAAGGTCAAAGTATGAACCATAACATGGAAGGCTCCCTGTTCAGAATGACAACAAACTTCGTCACAGCGCATGTTCCGTTGTACAGGCTCGCTGCACTATTTCTGTCCCCATTAGCGGCGGTTGACCTGCAGGTCCTGACCATTAATTAACCACTGTGGTGGACCTACATCGCACACGAGTATCTGTGTACATCCGACCGGACGCCCCCCACCCCGGCAAGGTCAACATAGATATAACACAGAATTGAAAAGTGACCGGAATGTTCAACAAATAGCGCTTGAGATTATACTGATAAATATGCTTAGATAAATAATGTCACACAACTGTTTCAATCTGTATCGGCTTTAGTACTATTTGATTACAGTACCCACATCATATAAAGATAAAAAGAAGCCATATGACTTCATTGAGGCTTGGTTAGTTCTGTCTTTATCGTAAGAGCCTGGTCTCCTGTTACGGGTCAGTAAAGGGTCATAGAGATTAATTTATTGTTGTATGTGCGGCTATGCCTTATCTCCTGCCCTAAAAGCTAACCAGTGAAGAATCACGACAATCGGCTCTGCCTTAATATACCATGCTCCATGCTGACCGGCTTATCATTATCCCCCTTCGCCTTACCTCGATTGTACGCAAATGCAGATCTAATGAATTTGTGTCTACAAGTCAATAACCCGCGATGGAAAAGTTTATCTTCCCTGCTGTATATTTATTTGAATGTTTTCTTGTTATTGTCAGGTTCTTTAAGTACCCTAATAGATATTGCATGTGATTTGTCGGTAGATAGCTTTACCACAAGGTATAATTTATCAAACAACAGGATGAGAAGGGAGCAGGCATTAACATTTAGGCTTATTTTCACGTTCCGCCATATTTAATGATATCATCAAATGATTTGCTGATATCAGCAAATCACTCGATTTGATGATTTGCTGATATCAGCAAATCATAATGATTTGCTGATATCATCAAATGATTTGCTGATATCATCAAACCATTTGGTGATATCATCAAATCATTTGGTGATATCAGCAAATCGACTGATTTGGTGATATCAGCAAATCATTTGATGATATCAGCAAATCATTTGATGATATCATCAAATCATTTGAAGATATCAGCAAATATTTAATGATATCAGCAAATGCTGAATAAAGAGTAAAACGGCTTGCCATGCGGCCGGGCCGGGGAAAACTTGGATGTTGAAAAAATTGGAGGTATTTTTTTTTCTGGTCGTTCTGAAAAGCGGAAGTGACGTCACACATTTGCGCAGACCCACCAAACCCCGTGACCTGCGCAGTAACCTACAAAATCCCGGATGTAAGATGAGTACCCTAATTTTACATGCACCCACCCATACACCCAGACCCCGATAAGCCCGGGGACCGATATTCGCCCTTTGGGATAGGGTTGATAGGGGTTTTCCTCTATTGTAGGGGTAAAGTCCGTGTTCCGGTTTTTATATTTTTTCTGCAGAAACTTTTACATACATCCCATCCTACCTCTCTCAGCAGGCCCCGATAAGCCAGGGACCGATATTAGTCCTTTGGGATAGGGCTGATAGGAGTTTTCCCCTATTGTAGGGGTAAAGTCCGTGTTCCGCTTTTTATATTTTCGGGACAATTCCTAATTTTACATGCACCCACCCATGACTGGATAGCCCTGGAGGAACGCTTAACTTTGATACCTCACTCGACCCAATCAGTCCACTAGGGGCCCCTCTCGCCCCTGAAGATTGCCGAACATTCTCACGAAAACCCACGTATTTGGGACTACTTTCTGTCCGCGGAGGCGGACCGCATCACCGCCAGACCGCATCACCGCGGAGGAATACATTTCTTAAGGTCACGCCCGATTCACGCAGACCGGAAGTGACGTCATACAGTTGCGCAGAACACTCATGCGCACACCTCCTCATGACCTCAAGACCTGCGCAGAAGGCCACTTTCGGTTTCTCGCGCATGCGCAGTGACTAGCCACTGGCCTCAAATCATCTTTGTATACTACTGACGTTCGTCGTTTAGCTCCTCATCAAATGAAGCTAGACAGCAGTTTAGCAGCATCTTGAGAAATTTCTGGAGTACTTGCACCCTATGAAAACGCCCGTGAAGTCATTGAGTTATAACAGAATTTAACTACAGCTGCTTTTACTAGATTCAAGTGGTCAACCCCATGAAGTCATTGGGTCGTTACAGCATTCAACTATAGCTGACTTATAATACATACAACTGGGAAACCCCATGAAGTCATTGGGTCATAACAGTATTCAACTACAGCTGCTTATAATAGATGTAAGTGGTCAACCCCATGAAGTCATTGGGTCATAACAGAATTCAGCTACACCTGCTCGTGACAGACGCGGGTGGCGAAGCCCTTGAGTACAGCCAATCCGCAGGTTTCATGCACTGCAGCAAGTCTACATCCCATGACCGCATATTAATTCAACTCGTACTTAGATTATGCAAGGCAAAATAACTATGGAAGAATGCTTATATATGTTTAAAGGAAGAGTTTACTGTATCCTGAGAACTTGAATTCCAGTTTCTTTTTGTTTTTCCGGGTCTCTATTGGCACATGTCAGCGTATAACAGCATAGGGGATGATCCGATGTTATTTAGTCAAGTTGACAAAACTATCCAACAACCCTACCTTTCCGTACGTTGAAAGTAGTAGTATAAGCGTATTTAAACTCTTTTTCCAGGGAGGTAACTCTTGGTTCCCCTGCTTCCGCCAGGGGGCGCCACCAGTCCCGTATGACGTCACTTCCGGTCTGGGTGAATGGAGCGTGACCTGTGAACATGATAGGATATGTGCTGACGTGTCTGTGGGGTTTTCCCACAATGTCGTTCACCGCCGTGTGTCTTTTCGGTGACGCCCGTATCTCTTCGGTCACCTCCGTGTCTTTTCGGTCAGGTCCGTGTCTCTTCGGTCAGGTCCGTGTCTTTTCGATTACCCCTACAATAGGAATCTGTATTATACAATATACAGGCCTGTATGGGGTATGGGGATGGTCATTTTTGAACATGATAGGACATGTACTGACCGGTCTGTGGGGGTTTTCCCGCCAGAATTTCGCTGACGTCTGCTTGGGCTGGGGGTTGTCACGTGCCGGACACCTGGCTCCCCGAATTGCAACATTGTTGCACGTTCGCTACAATGTTGCGGCATCGTGAACACCTGGTCTGGTGCATATGTGTCTGCGTGAGTGAGTTCACGTGCCGAACACCTGGCTCCCCGAATTGCAACAATGTTGCACGTTCGCTACAATGTTGCGGCCACCGTGAACGCCTGGTCTGGTACAGTGTGCGTCATTCACCGATCGTCATTGGATCAACCATGTCACCAGTTCTACGAGCCATCCTTCCCCTTACACCCCGGGTGGGGTTACACGTCTATGAAGATAAAGTCACCCTCGTGGAAGACCGTGGAGATGTTTGCTGGTCGCGTACTGAGACCGTATCGAATACGGTTACGCTACACCGTGACGGCTGGACCAAATTTAAACGGATGTTGAGCGGCGAGCTCGACGGACACCTCATCCACATAGACAATGCCATCTACGTACACCGTGGACCCTTCTTCCCACGCCTGGGCCGTTACCAAGACCCTACGAGAGGCTTCACCTTAGACCCCGATCTGTGGACAGCCTTCGAGAAAGTGGTGCCTATCGTGGACCAGCTGTTTACACCGGACGAGCGGTCATCAGGCGAGTTGGAGTGGGCTCGTGCCCTGAGAGAAGCGGCGGCATAACCCAATGAACAAATGTCTAGCAATGAACCAGACACCGATGCCATTGATTACCCAGCTAGACTTTGACCACCCGATCCTTTGATCTCACGGGGTTCTCCCTATAAATACGAGAGACAGTGAAATCTGGTACCATTCACGTACTGACCATGACGGAGCATATAATACTGGCGTATCTCAGCTTGACCCCCGAGGTTTTCCTGCACGTTTATGCAGATAAGGTCGACATCATGGAGGAGGTGGGAGACATCTGTGATGCGGACCCTACACAACCGTGCCCGGCCCACATTCGTCTGTCCCGGGAGGGCTGGACCAAATTCAAACGGGTGTTGTCTGGTGAACTGGACGGCGACCTTATCCACTTGTGTCACGATGTGTACATCCGACGCGGCCCTTTCTTTGCTCAATTGGCTCGGCGAGATGGGGGTACAGTGCATTTTACCCTTCATCCTGATCTATAGTCTGCATTGGAAGATGCCGTGGTAGATGTGGATCAAGTGCTTATCAAGCGGTCATCACACGAGTTGGACTGGTCATTTACCATGGACACTGTGGAAGCCAACGAAGAAAATCAGAAAGAAACTCGGGCCCAAGATATACCCGTTATAAATAAATGATAAAGCCAGGATCCATCATCATTTGTCACCATGAAGCGCTGTACGGATCAGTAAAGTCAAAGGTCAATTTGAGAAAAGTTACTTTTCCAACTGGAGCGATGAGCACTTCCTGAATAATTCGTACGCCGACAGCAGCGAGTCTATGAACTGGAAGATCTTCAAGGGGAACCGTTGCTAGGGACGTTTTACGAGACGGAATTACAGCCTGTCGAGCAAGACTA
>JAVTVY010055495.1:0-28882 GCA_036873755.1 Hanleya hanleyi
GGAAGGGTTGATAGGCGTTTTCCCTATTGTAGGGGTAAAGTCCGTGTTCCGCTTTTTATATTTTTTTCTGGAGAAACTTTTACATGCACGCACCCTTCCTCTCTCAGCAGGCCCCGAAAAGCCCGGGGAACCGATATTCGCCCTTTGGGATAGGGTTGATAGGGGTTTTCCTCTATTTTAGGGGTAAAGTCCGTGTTCCGCTTTTATAGTTTCGGGACAAATCCTAAATTTACATATACCCACTCCCCCACCCTGAGTACCCCAAGGCCGATGACCGCGATGCACTCGTATATGACTGGGCCGCCCATCATTGCAATTTCTGGGCTTAAGTTCTTTCACGAAAAGCCCCCTGTTCTGGGCTTAAGTTCTATCGATTTCAATGTACAAGCCCCCTGTTTTGGGCTTCAGTTTTCACGTGGTTGTTTTCACGTTGTTGTTGTTATTTATTGTTGAATAAGAAACAAAATGAGATCTCACCAAAAAAACCTGTCTTGTGTGTTTTCTACATGAGCATAAAACAAGCGGCCATGAAGGCTATAACAGGCATGTGGGGATTCGGTCAAACTGGCCTTGAACACCGTGGAGTGAGTAGCCAATCAGTGACCTAGGATGGGGCCAAATGTAACCAATCAATGTCCAGAAAACAATGCAAGAGCACTGCAGTAAAATAGAGAGCCAACGAAATCAGCCCACAGACCAAGTACATGTTTTGGTCTAGGTTAAGAGCGGGCATATACCAGCACAAGAAATTTGACGAGGAGTTACATGTTACAAGAGCAACAGGTAGAGTGAAAAGCACTATAGAGGTTCGAGGTGCGGGAAGACATGACCGAATCCCCACATGTCACCACGAAGACGGCGAGTGGAGATAGTTTATTACTATAAGTTCCATGGTTTCATGTATTTTTTCGTGCCAATACGGTTCTGGGGAAAACTGGGAGTTCCCCACTGGCCAATTAACATGGGCATAGTGATGGCGATATTGTGGGGGACCCTGTGCATTCCATGGGTGCTTCGGGAGGGCGGATAAAGGCTATCTATTGGCCCGGAGAGGGCTGAGCCTTGCCGGAAGGGGGGCCTTTGACCTTTTGACCTGAATGTGACCTTTGACCTTTTGACCCGAAATTCACCCGCGCACTTCCGGTGATGCGGCCGGATAACGCGCGCGCTGCGGCCGGGCCGGGCCGGGAAGGGTTGATAGGCGTTTTCCCTATTGTAGGGGTAAAGTCCGTGTTCCGCTTTTTATATTTTTTTCTGGAGAAACTTTTACATGCACCCACCCTTCCTCTCTCAGCAGGCCCCGATAAGCCCGGGGGACCGATATTCGCCCTTTGGGATAGGGTTGATAGGGGTTTTCCCCTATTTTAGGGGTAAAGTCCGTGTTCCGCTTTTATAGTTTCGGGACAAATCCTAAATTTACATACACCCATTCCCCCACCCTGAGTACCCCAAGGCCGAGGACCGCGATGTACTCGTATATGACTGGGCCGCCCATCATTTCAATTTCTGGGCTTAAGTTCTTTCAATGTACAAGCCTCCTGTTCTGGGCTCAAGTTCTTTCACGAAAAGCCCCCTGTTCTGGGCTTAAGTTCTATCGATTTCAATGTACAAGCCCCCTGTTTTGGGCTTCAGTTTTCACGTGGTTTTTACCCCTCGGCCAAAATTTGGCCGAAGGGTATTGTCGTCGTCATGTACGTCCGTCTGTCTGTCTGTCCGTCTGTCCGTCACACCTTTCTCGTTACCAAGATATCTTTAGAACGACTTAACCTAGGCACACTAAACTTGCACTGCACATCCATATGCTCATGACCCAGAACCCTATTGAATCTCAACCCGATTGGTTGAAAACTCTGGCGGCCATATTTAATTTATGCGAAACCAATTAATCTTATGTATCTCCGATACTATTTCACTGTTCAGTGGAAAATTTGGTCTAGATCATCGATGCATCAAGAAACTTCAAAGGAATGACCAAACCAGTTTCCCTGATTCGGTGGAAACCTTGGCGGCCATTTTTAATTTATGCAAAATCTTTAATGATATATATCTCTGATACCATTCAAGTGTTTTATACAAAACTTGGTATACAGCATCGATGTATCAAGAGACCTGCAATGTATAACCACAGTTCCTCTGTGTTGCGGGAAGGATGGGCGACCATCTTCAATTTATGCGAAATCATTAATGATCTCTATCTCTGATACCGTTTAAGTACTCGATGTAAAATTTGGTATACATCATCGATACATCAAGAGACTACGATAAATGACAGTTCTGGTCTTTCTGATTGGGCGGAAACCTTGGTGGCCATCTTAAATTTATGCAAAATCTTTAATGATGTATATCTTTGATACCATTTCAGTGTTCTATATGAAACTTGGTATACAGCATCGATGTATCAAGAGACTTGCAATGAATAACCACATCCGTTCCTCTGAGTGGCGGGAAGGATGGGCGGCCATCTTTAATTTATGCAAAATCACTAATGATCTCTATCTCTGATACTGTTCAAGTGCTCGATGTGAAATTTGGTATACATCGTTGATGCATCAATAGACTTACGATAAATGACAGTTCTCGTTTTTCTGATTGGGCGGAAACCTTGGTGGCCATGTTTAATTTATGCAAAATCTTTAATGATGTATGTCTTTGATACCATTTCAGTGTTCTATATGAAACTTGGTATACAGCATCCATGTATAAAGAGACTTGCAATGAATAACCACATCAGTTCCTCTGAGTGGTGGGAAGGATGGGCGGCCATCTTCAATTTATGCGAAATCATTAATGATCTCCATCTCTGATACCGTTCAAGTACTCGATGTAAAATTTGGTATACATCATCGATACATCAAGAGACTACGATAAATGACAGTTCTGGTCTTTCTGATTGGGCGGAAACCGTGGTGGCCATCTTTAATTTATGCAAAATCTTTAATGATGTATATCTTTGATACCATTTCAGTGTTCTATATGAAACTTGGTATACAGCATCGATGTATCAAGAGACTTGCAATGAATAACCACATCAGTTCCTCTGAGTGGCGGGAAGGATGGGCGGCCATCTTTAATTTATGCAAAATCACTAATGATCTCTATCTCTGACACTGTTCAAGTGCTCGATGTGAAATTTGGTATACATCATCGATGCATCAATAGACTTACGATAAATGACAGTTCTCGTTTTTCTGATTGGGCGGAAACCTTGGTGGCCATGTTAATTTATGCAAAATCTCTAATGATGTATGTCTTTGATACCATTTCAGTGTTCTATATGAAACTTGGTATACAGCATCCATGTATCAAGAGACTTGCATTGAATAACCACATCAGTTCCTCTGAGTGGTGGGAAGGATGGGCGGCCATCTTTAATTTATGCGAAATCATTATGATCTCTATCTCTGATAACTTTCAAATGCTCGATGTAAAATTTGGTATACATCATCGATGCATCAAGACTCTTATGTAATGAATGAATACCGGTTTCTCTGATTGGACGGAAACCTTAGAGGCCCTTTCTAATTGCAAAATTGTTCATAATCTGTATATTTGTCACTTGACTACATGTACTTGGAGTTCCTGAAGTCTTGGTTCAAATTGAATACATTATGAATGGCTGGCGCCCAGAGCCGAGGGGTTTTCAGATGCGCAGCTTCGTATTTCACGTTGTTGTTGTTATTTATTGTTGAATAAAAAGCAAAATGAGATCTCACCAAAAAAAACCTGTCTTGTGTGTTTTCTATATGAGCATAAAACAAGCGGCCATGAAGGCTATAACAGGCATGTGGGGATTCGGTCAAACTGGCCTTGAACACCGTGGAGTGAGTAGCCAATCAGTGACCTAGGATGGGGCCAAATGTAATCAATCAATGTCCAGAAAACAATGCAAGAGCACTGCAGTAAAATAGAGAGCCAACGAAATCAGCCCACAGACCAAGTACATGTTTTGGTCTAGGTTAAGAGCGGGCATATACCAGCACAAGAAATTTGACGAGGAGTTACAAGTTACAAGAGCAACAGGTAGAGTGAAAAGCACTATAGAGGTTCGAGAAGACGGCGACGGCGAGTGGAGATAGTTTATTACTATAAGTTCCATGGTTTCATGTATTTTTTCGTGCCAATACGGTTCTGGGGAAAACTGGGGGTTCCCCACTGGCCAATTAACATGGGCATAGTGATGGCGATATTGTGGGGGACCCTGTGCATTCCATGGGTGCTTCGGGAGGGCGGATAAAGGCTATCTATTGGCCCGGAGAGGGCTGAGCCTTGCCGGAAGGGGGGCCTTTGACCTTTTGACCTGAATGTGACCTTTGACCTTTTGACCCGAAATTCACCCGCGCACTTCCGGTGATGCGGCCGGATAACGCGCGCGCTGCGGCCGGGCCGGGCCGGGCCGGGAAGGGTTGATAGGCGTTTTCCCTATTGTAGGGGTAAAGTCCGTGTTCCGCTTTTTATATTTTTTTCTGGAGAAACTTTTACATGCACGCACCCTTCCTCTCTCAGCAGGCCCCGAAAAGCCCGGGGAACCGATATTCGCCCTTTGGGATAGGGTTGATAGGGGTTTTCCTCTATTTTAGGGGTAAAGTCCGTGTTCCGCTTTTATAGTTTCGGGACAAATCCTAAATTTACATACACCCACTCCCCCACCCTGAGTACCCCAAGGCCGATGACCGCGATGCACTCGTATATGACTGGGCCGCCCATCATTGCAATTTCTGGGCTTAAGTTCTTTCACGAAAAGCCCCCTGTTCTGGGCTTAAGTTCTATCGATTTCAATGTACAAGCCCCCTGTTTTGGGCTTCAGTTTTCACGTGGTTGTTTTCACGTTGTTGTTGTTATTTATTGTTGAATAAAAAACAAAGTGAGATCTCACCAAAAAACCTGTCTTGTGTGTTTTCTATATGAGCATAAAACAAGCGGCCATGAAGGCTATAACAGGCATGTGGGGATTCGGTCAAACTGGCCTTGAACACCGTGGAGTGAGTAGCCAATCAGTGACCTAGGATGGGGCCAAATGTAACCAATCAATGTCCAGAAAACAATGCAAGAGCACTGCAGAAAAATAGAGAGCCAATGAAATCAGCCCACAGACCAAGTACATGTTTTGGTCTAGGTTAAGAGCGGGCATTCCAGCACAAAAATTTTGACGAGGAGCTACAAGTTACAAGAGCAACAGGTAGAGTGACAAGCAGCCAGAGGATGCTAGGTCCCCCGCCAAAATGGCAGCAATATTTATAAGCGCTGTCGGTTTCAGAAGATATTCATGAGGATGGCAACAGCTACATTGTACTTCACAGGCGTAAGAAGCAGAGGGGTCTTTCCACCTTCCCAGGTTTTGAGATCAACTCCGAATGGCTGACTGAATGTTGATTGCTACTGCAATATATTTTCTTTACCATGTAGCATGAAAATCATGTAACCGAAATGCAACCCCAGGAGACAACTCATGGCATATTATCTGCAAACTAAATTTGACAAGAATATGAAGGCATCCTCAACCTATTGCCCAGAAACCAAATTTAGACTTTGCCACAAGGAGTCATCACCTGTAGGTGCAAGCAGGCAAAACACAATCCCAAATGACATCTCATGTCATGGTATCGGCATATGAACTTTGAGACTCTGAAGAGGGGTCCTCAAGTTATTGCCGGTACTAGATGCCCACCGGTGTTCATGTTATTTGGGGCGGGTCACATATGAATACAAAATTTGAGAATAATCTGATGAGCAGTTGCCAAATTATTGCCCGGAAACAAATTTTTCCACCAGGAGACGCCACCTGTAGGCAGAAGCGGGAAAAATACAATCCCAAGGAACATGGTATCGTGGGGACATCTGCATACCAAATTTGAGGAGAATCCGATGAGGGTCCTCAAGTTATTGCCCAGAAACCAAATTTAGATTTTGACACCAGGTGACGCCACCTCTAGGCGCAAGTCAGTGAAATGCATTATCAACCGACATCTTATGTCACGGTACATTCATACAAAATTTGAGAAGAATCCGATGGTCAGTTCTCAAGTTATTACCCGGAAACGAATTTTTGATGTTGCCACCAGGTGGCGCCACCTGTGAGTGCAAGTGAGCGAAAGGCAATCCCAAGCAACAGCTCCTGGCATGGTAAATGCATGCCAAATTTGAGAAGAATCCGATGAGCCGCAACGTTTCTCATGTTACCCAGAAAGGTACATATGTAGGATATTTCAAAGAAATTCGACCAAGTGTTTCTAAGTTACCACTTGCAGCATGGAATAATGGAATGAACTCTAGTGGCGCCACCTCCGGGTGGATTTTGCTGAAACGCATCACCAACGGAGTTTTGTCGCAGGGAATGCATTTACCAAATTTCGAAGAAATCCGACAAATTGTTCGCAAGTTATCGCGAAGGATTTGAACAAACATGAACGGACATGCATTAAAGATTGGAACAAGACCCAGTGGCGCCACCTACAGGCGGATCTTGCTGAAACGTAACACCAGCGACGTGTTGTCGCAAAGAATGCAGATGCCAAATTTCGGAGGAATCCGACAAAGCATTTAGGAGTTATCGCTTACGCAGTATTTGCACGGACATGCACTAAATATTGGAACAAGACCCAGTGGCGCCACCTACAGGCGGATCTTGCTGAAACGTAATACCAACAGACGTCTTGTCGCAAAGAATGCAGATGCCAAATTTCGGAGGAATCCGACAAAGCATTTAGGAGTTATCGCTTATGAAGCATTTGCACGAACATCCACGGACATGCACTAAAGATTGGAACAAGACCCAGTGGCGCCACCTACAGGCGGATCTTGCTGAAACGTAATACCAACAGACGTCTTGTCGCAAAGAATGCAGATGCCAAATTTCGGAGGAATCCGACAAAGCATTTAGAAGTTATTGCTTACGAAGTATTTGCACGGACATGTCCGTGCACGGACACATAGAAGCAAGACCCCAGTGGCGCCACCTACAGGCGAATCTTGCTGAAACGTAAGACCAACAGACGTCTTGTCGCAAAGAATGCAGATGCCAAATTTCGGAGGAATCCGACAAAGCATTTAGAAGTTATTGCTTACGAAGTATTTGCACGGACATGTCCGTGCATGCACGGACACATAGAAGCAAGAACCATTTTAAAGTCCCCGGCCGCGTTGCGGCGGGGGACAAAAAGCACTATAGAGGTTCGAGGTGCGGGAAGACATGACCGAATCCCCACATGTCACCACGAAGACGGCGAGTGGAGATAGATTATTACTATAAGTTCCATGGTTTCATATATTTTTTCGTGCCAATACGGTTCTGGGGAAAACTGGGGGTTCCCCACTGGCCATTTAACATGGGCATAGTGCTGGCGATATTGTGGGGGACCCTGTGCATTCCATGGGTGCTTCGGGAGGGCGGATAAAGGCTATCTATTGGCCCGGAGAGGGCCGAGCCTTGCCGGAAGGGGGGCCTTTGACCTTTTGACCTGAATGCGACCTTTGACCTTTTGACCCGAAATTCGTCCGCGCACTTCCGGTGATGCGGCCGGATAACGCGCGCGCTGCGGCCGGGCCGGGCCGGGAAGGGTTGATAGGAGTTTTCCCTATTGTAGGGGTAAAGTCCGTGTTCCGCTTTTTATATTTTTTTCTGGAGAAACTTTTACATGCACCCACCCTTCCTCTCTCAGCAGGCCCCGATAAGCCCGGGGGGCCGATATTCGCCTTTTGGGATAGGGTTGATAGGGGTTTTCCCCTATTTTAGGGGTAAAGTCCGTGTTCCGCTTTTATAGTTTCGGGACAAATCCTAAATTTACATACAGTAAGAACTTCGGCGCCCGAGCAACTGAATTCCGGCGCCCGAGTAGTAATCGTCTAGTGTCATTCGCGACTGCTCGGCTTATTCCGTGAAGTCATAATACACTAATGTCCTACATTGTCCGAGATCGTGTCGAGTGCGTCTAGTGTGCGTCTGACGCCCGAGTTCAAAGCCAAGTATTTACCAAATATGGACACATTTTTTACATTTGCAGCAATTTATTTGTCAAAACTGAATAGGTAATCATGCGCAACTAACATCTATGATCTATATGACTGATCGAGATGTTTATATGCTGTCTCTCTTACGCATTTTTTTTTTTAATTCCATTGCCTGATCAGGATGAATAATTACAATACTGGTATCCGGCATTATTTTAAGGTGACATCGGACACCACGGCCGGAATCGTTTGCTACTACATACACAACTTGAAACTTTCGTCGAGATTATTGACCATTCAGTGGTGCTGAATTAGGCGCTGCTTCTTCGTGACTAACATTTAAAATGAACGATTCGTCGACTGCTGATATATCCATCTGAAAATAAACACTTGATTATTCTATGCACTCATATATAAGGTTAAATGTATAGTGAGTGAGTGAGTGAATAGGGTTTAACGTCGCTTTCAACATTTTTTCAGCTATATCACGACGGGGAAGGGAAGGGAGGGAAGGGGGAGAGGCAGGGAAACCTACTTGTAACAGAGCAGATCTAATGCTGCCATTTTATAGTGCTGTCCCACTGAAATATCATGCCGTGGTTAAATGTATAGCTACCAATAGAGCAATCTAGGTAAACCAAGATGATAAATCAGGAGAATACCATCTGGACGTAACGCTATGAAAACTTCGTGCGAAATGTTCACCGATATTCTGCGAGATCCCATAATAAGCCAATCACGACCATTTCTGACTTTTCTCTCTGACAATGATTGACGTTTACTTCACGGACATTAACATCTCGCGCGGCACAATCTTTTGATATTTTCTACCCCTTAACAAAGTCAGATTTTTCGGCGGGAGTAAACTCTTTGATCCTCACCGATCTGTCTGGAAATGATGCCATATTTGGATACTGTTTCCCGATAATGCTTATATATTTACCCACTTGCTACCGTGTGTAATTACTGTGGGCGTGATTTCAACAAGCTAGCCACCTGATTGGCTAACAAATGTAGATTCAGATTCGCACGGGATTTTTATTGGACTGAATTCAGATATAATATTCCGTGATTTCCGTGTTTACTGAGATTGCCAATAGAGGAAAGTATTGTCAACATGCATATTCATTGGCGTAACTAGGCCGGGTGGGGGTGCGGGGGTTGCGATCGCACCCCAATTTTTGGGTACTGGTACATTTTTTTCATGGAATACTGTACCTTTTTATCATCATTCGGTTTTATTTTCTGTTTTTACTGGATAATAACCGAAAAGATGGTTAAGGACTCAGACATAACCAGCTAGAAATGTTCAAAGTAATCGCCGAGAAGCTCTCTACGAGCGTCTGTAAAGTGTTGAAACTTACTCGTAAAGTGTTGAAATAACCCTTTAAGTGTGTTCACAGGGACTGCTCTTTAAGTGTTGTCCCTGTGGACACACTTAAAGGGTTATTTGAACACTTCACGAGTAAGTTTCAACACTTTAGTTTTAAGCGTGTAGCACCCAACAGCTTCCAGCTGGACTCTCGCCTGAATGTCCTGGGATAGTCTCACCCCTTCCACGGCGGCTAGTTACGCCAGTGATTCTGTCACGTATAATTCAACCAATAGAAACCGCGAATTTGAGGATAGTATGCGCTAATATGTGCTCGGGCGCCAGAATTGCGTAGCTCGGGCGTGAGACCTACACCTATAATTTTGTGCTCGGGCGTCAGGAGTTCACATCTGTTACGCACTACTTACAAAATAATGGTCACAGCGTTCTTCTCGCGCATCGAATGGCCTTCTCGCTTTGAAAAAGATGGTTAAGGGCTCACTGATAAACAGCTAGAAATGTCCAAAGTATTCGTCGAAAAGATCTTTACGGGCGCCTGTAACACCCGACAGCTTCCAGCTGGACTCTCGCCTGAATGTCCTGGGATAGTCGCACCCCTTCCACGGCGGCTAGTTACGCCAGTGATTCTCTCACGTATAATTCAACCAATAGAAACCGCGAATTTAAGGATAGTGGGCGCTAAAAAATACTTTCGTACAGTATGTGCTCGGGCGCCAGAATTGCGTAGCTCGGGCGTGAGACCTACACCTATAATTTTGTGCTCGAGCGTCAGGAGTTCACATCTATTACGCACCACTTACATATGGCAAGCCGTTTTGGTATTTATTCCTTTATTTTTGATATCAAAAATTCTTTTTTTGATATCAAAAATAAATGTGCGCCGTTTTGGTATTTAATCGGATAATTGTTGATATCAAAAATACTATTTTTGATATCAACAATTCTATTTTTGATATCAAAAATTCTTTTTTTGATATCAAAAATTCTTTTTTTGATATCAAAAATAGAATTGTTGATATCAAAAATAGTATTTTTGATATCAAAAATATTTTTTGATATCAAAAATAAACCGTTTATTTTTGATATCAAAAATTCTTTTTTTGATATCAAAAATACTATTTTTGATATCAAAAATACTATTTTTGATATCAAAAATTCTTTTTTTGATAGCAAAAATAAAAGTTTATTTTTGATATCAAAAATACTATTTTGGATATCAAAAATTCTTTTTTTGATATCAAAAATAAATGAATAAATACCAAAACGGCTTGCCATATGGCAAGCCGTTTTGGTATTTATTCCTTTATTCTTGATATCAAAAAAAGAATTTTTGATATCAAAAATAAATGTGCGCCGTTTTGGTATTTAATCGGATAATTGTTGATTCTCTCGCCTCCTGTACAGCTGACAATGCATTTTGTACAACATTTCTAACAACAGCGTTAGCCTGAGTTGGGTTACCCGAATCAGCCATTCTCCATTTCTTTTTTGGCGCCAAACGACGGGTGTCGGGACTGAGGAGTGAAATTGTATCAATCAATAAACAAGGGGAAAATTTCGATTGAATGATAGCTCTTGAATATCATCCTCGCGAGCCAGTGTATCGATCGATCTATTAGAATCGATACACTGGTTTGGTTAGTTACCCATACTAGTTCTGGACATAAATAGGTCAGGAGGTTTCCCCTAAATCAATCCAATCAGTGAACGCGCTAAGCTAACTGATTATGCCAATCCACTGCGAGGTATGAGAGGTGACAGGTTTGGATTTCATCGCGGACCAAAGTGCTTTGATGTTGGGATGAAATCAACATCGGAAGTCCAGCAAAACCCGCAGGCTTGGGATACCGACATGCCAATTCAAAACAAGCGCAGGGCATGAAATGTACGGGATTGTACAATGGAGGAATCGAATCAAGAACTCATTCGAATCACCAAAAATGTCCAAGTAAACCCTCTGCGAGGATTTAGGATTTACCTGGACTTATGAAGATGCTTGAATATATGAACAACCAACGACAGAATTTGTGTAATTTGCATTATGATTTTTATGAGTTATTTTGTATGGTAGCACTTTTTGAGATGAAGCCAAAGATGGGAGATAAATCTTGGTAAGGGAGAGCGCATTATTTCCGTTTTGGCAGGCCCGTAGCCAAGGGGGGGTTTCTGGGTTCGGGCGAACCCCCCCCCCCCTTTGGAAATATTATATACTTTTCTCATATAAATGCCCTTTTCAAACACTGAAGCGAACCCCCTATTTACCCCTTTTCCCATACAGCGAACCCCATGATGTGCCCTTTTGGAGTGAAGGTGAACCACCCCTCAGTAAATCCTGGCTACGGCCCTGTTTGGTGTAAGTGGTCCTCTATTTTTGATATCAAAAATAAACGGTTTATTTTTGATATCAAAAATACTATTTTGGATATCAAAAATTCTTTTTTTGATATAAAAAATAAACGGTTTATTTTGGATATCAAAAATTCTTTTTTTGATATCAAAAATAGTATTTTTGATATCAAAAAAAGAATTTTTGATATCCAAAATAGTATTTTTGATATCAAAAATAAACTTTTATTTTTGATATCAAAAAAAGAATTTTTGATATCAAAAATACTATTTTGGATATCAAAAATTCTTTTTTTGATATCAAAAATAAATGAATAAATACCAAAACGGCTTGCCATACTTACATAATAATGGTCACGGCGTTCTTCTCGCGCATCGAATGTCCTTCTCCCTTTGATGCTAACACCTACATACATCATGTTTGTTACGTGCAAAGCTTCATTCATGTAAACAATCAACAAAGTGAAAAACAATGCATTAATACCCTCCGCAAACAGTTTTCCATTAGCAAAGGCCATTTATTTATAACTTGTTCAATACCATAAGTAATATAAACCGTGTAGATTCTCATGGAGAACTTACATGAGTAACTTCACGTGTAATCAGCCGAAAACATGTTACCGACGATGAATAATAGGACTGTATCCATTACAAACCACGTCCAAGGCTCGGGCGCCAGCCGTTCGACCTCGGGCGCCGACCAAATGCGCTGTACACTCTCACCCGGGGTGATATAGCTGCAGTCATCTTCAGGGATAAATTGTAATATAATTATATTCCTACGTTGTGAAGCCGCTTACATGTAAAATGGATTGAATTAGCGAGCGCAATTATTAGTCTAATGGTCCACCTCGACCCCAAAACGTCCGCTCAGATGCCCTTTTCTACTACCACGCGACTGCACATGCGCAGATTGACGGCATTTCCACTAAAAACCACCCCAGCCCCTCAATATGACACCGCACACGACCCATTAATTGAACCAGGGATGATCCACTTCGACCGTAAAACTGCCTCCATATTAATCACCTTTTTCTTCTACCGTCCGACTGCGCATTTGTAGATTGACGGCACATCCATAACAAACCGACCCAGTTACGAACGCTACCTCACGAGAGCTTCAATATGGGACCCCAAAAATGGTCCACCTCGACCTCAAAACGTACACGGAGGGTGCGCTCCACAGTTAACAAATTCAGCGGGAAATAAACAATGGAATCCCCTCTTCGGTCAACAATAGTCAAATAATCTTTAACGCAAATATGTTATATCGATATATCATCTCAAAGAAAATGTCTCCATCATTACTTCAGGGCAAATGTCATTTATGTAGCAAAATATTGAAACCCTTGCAATCCCCTTTAAATATGCTTGATTTTTTCTGGAAAACCTTAAAAAGTAGAAAAAATTGTCATATTCGGCCCATTTTCCAGAGAACACTGTAAGAGCGATTTCAATGAAATACACCGTCTCGTCTTCTACGTCGAGCTGTCAATTTAAAAGGGTGAAAAAACCCCATTGTACCTAACAGTTTTTGTGAAATTTTCCTGTCTTAATAAATAGGCCATGATTTTTACGCTCGCCAAAGGGGCATAAAATTAACTGGGGTCATTGACACGAAAATACTCACTGACCCCAGCCGGTCTGGAGGTGAACCCAGCCATCGATTCGCATATGTTCGTTTGAAAGAAACAGGATGGTACTATAGATATCAACAAATATAAACAAATGAAGAATTATAATGTGGTCAAAAACGGTCGGTCTTCCTTATTGTGAAATTAGAGAGGGGGTCATTCTACGAAACTAGTGCGCACCCTCAAAGCTTGGGGTGATTTTTCTAATTTTCTGTTTCTCCTTTAATGTTAATCTGGGAGTGTTTCTGTGTATAGCAATATACAACACGTGTTGGTTATCCGCCATATTGTGGGATATGCGGTCAATTACTTTCTCCCTACCCCATCTTTCTTCTGGTGGCTTTTGCCGCCTTGAGCAGATTTTGGGGGATTATAACTCAAGACTAATCTCCTTGCTCTCCTGAATCATATTTAACCAGCTGCACTGACATGGATATGATATTTATCATTATAAGATGTTTGCTTGTAATCTAATTTTTTCACTGAGATTAATCACGTTAGAGTTACCTCCCCTCGACCAGGCCATTTGCAAAATGACATTTTGTTTACGTTTATAGGTCGAGGAGTCGTACTTTGTTACAGTACAGGCAGAATGCCTGAATAGCTCGATATTCGCCGCCATTATATTCATATGTGTCACGTGATCAGCAACGTATCGTGCGATCACGTGACCGGCCGTACGAAAATAATGGCGAAAGTTCAACCGGTCGTTGTTGTTTGAAGACTGATTGCAGACGGATGAGCTCTTTACGGCAATCAAACTCTTTGCCGAACTCGATAAAACAAATGGTCAGAGAGCTGTGAGGGATTGTTTTATTGCCGGATGGAGCCGAATGACCCATGGAGCCGTTTGATCCCGGAGTGTACATGTAAGTTCATTGAGAGGCATCATGGCGTAGTAGGAACAAACGAAGCCATGTCAACTTGGCTATGACATCTATCGATCTGTTCTGTCTAGCACAGCGTCTGGTTCAAGGACCACGTGTTCAGTTTCCCGCCATGAACTAAACGTAAATGTACAAAGAAATTGTCAGAAAGATATCGAATGTGTATCTGTATGTATTTGCATTAAATTACTGAAGCGGCAAAATCATAGTCTGGTAACGTCCTTGTGACTCCACCACGATAATTATGGAATTTATTAGAATTATTTTTTTTTTGTTTATTGACAGCCATGTTTGTGGACTGTTTGTATGTCTGGTGTGCTGACATTGATGGAACATATCCGAGAGGGTGTAAACCATGTAAACTATGGTAGGATGGTTGATTCTCAGGTACGATTCTATGGTTTTTCTATTCAACCGAGTATTCGTGGCTATTAATTAAATTAGCGAATTGACTTATGATTTCAAATATGTAACGATTATAAATGTGCCATGATTAGAATTGAATTAAGGATAAATTAGAATCCTTTCAGTTCCAAATTTAGAGGATGTACTTGAACGCACACACAATTAGTAGAAGTCAAAAAGAGAATTCAGCGCCAGTGGATCCAGAGTCAATTTTAATTATTGTGGATTTAATATGATTGAGTGTCTGCAATTGGTTTGTAAATGATCTAATGAAGTTACTATGATTACCACGGTTACTGTGATTTATTGTAAACTGACTAATTTCAATTAATTTAATTAATTGTTTAATTAATTATGTAATCTCTACAAGAATATGAGTCGGATATTACACTGTTGTTAACAGATATGTAACAAGTAGTTATTCTACTTCCAGGGTTTTCTTTTCTTTTGGTTTTCTTTCCGTTTCTATTCATCCAATGATACATCGGAACTACGTTCGTCTTTACACTATCTGTCCCGACCACTGCTATGTCTGATTCTGAATGAACTTTGTGAAACTCGAATGAACTGAATGAATAAACCGAATTACTGTTGATTATTCCACATCAAGAACTTCATTGCTCATCATTGATTACTACGCCACGACATTTATGGTGTCAGAAGTGGGATGTTGTGGTACAGATGTGGATTTCTGGATACACGTGGGACAAGCAGTATTACAGATCAAGTACAGAGTTGCTGATTTGGACAATTGAAACTTTGGTTGGAGAAAATCCTGGAGGATTGTTTGGAAATACAGACTACCATTGAAAGAAATTGGTTTCTGGGAAGGGTAACATTGAGAAATGATGTTGCAATCCATTTAGTATTTAATTGATGTATGCCAGATAGTATTCTTTTGTTTTGTTTTTTTTCATCTAGAATTGTTGTCGCCCAATTGTACACATGCATCCCCACATATGTTTTAGTACTTTTGTCACTTGTAGTTTTTTAAAATAATCCTTAGAGTAGTATTCTGTACCCTATACTCCCAGCACTTTACATGATGGCAGAGCCCGAACCTGTTGATGCAGCAGCATTGATTGCCCGGGCAAATGAGTCAATAGCCGCGACATTGGCTGATGCCCTTAGGAATTTGAAAATTCAGCCGACGCCGACTATCAAGCTTCCCAAGTTTTATGGCCAGCCTAGAAGAGTTGGCGATTTGACTTGGAAAGAATGACTTCAGGATGTTGAAGTTCATTGCAGGCAAACAGGTGTTACTGGAAATGCAAAGGCTGCAGTGGTTACTGATCACTTGACCGGTGCAACCAGAGAAGAAGCTTATGCTGTTCGCAAGAAGCTAGACTTTTGACCAATTAGTTGCGATACTGAGGAAGCGATTTGGCACGAAGATGAAACGTTAGCTGATTTCAGTCGCTCTTTGATGAGACTTTATGGAAGAATTGATAACGTGGCAGTTGTAGATCGGGAACGCCAAGCATTACAAACCATTCGAGATAATGCTCTTAGAAAGCAATTTGTTCGCGGCGTACGCGATTCCGCTACTCGCAGGGAGCTGCGCAGAATTGAGATGGCCAGCAAAACTAAGTCATTCTCAGAGATGAGAGAGGAAGTGCTGAGTTTTTTTAGTGAATCCGATTTGAAACCCCGGATTAAAGGTAAGGTCAGATCTGTAACTGTTGCCGACTCCTCTGATGAAGAGGCTGACGGACAGGTCTCCATTACTGCTAATAGCATTAATCAAGAATAGGGTTAATGATGTGGTGGCTAAACATCCCATTGTGCAACAACTTGTGGCAGGGCAAGAGACGCTTGTGGAATCAGTTACGCAACTGCAGACGCAATTCAATGTGTATCAGTCGCAAACCAAAAGTCAATTGCAGAATTTGTCCAAACTAGTGAGTCAAAATTCTAGCTCCAGTTACAAGAGGTACGAAGGTAAGTCAACTGAAGGTGTCGGTCGGAAGGCTGGTGATGAATTTAGATGCTACTACTGTAAGGAGAAAGGTCGCATGGTACGGGACTGCCCAAAACTTGTGAAGAAACAAGGGAACCACAAGTCTAAGGATGATTTAGTCAGAATACGGATAAGTCGGGAAACTAGTGTCCTCTATTGTGTGTGGGCTGACAACAGGGGCTGGTGCTTTGTCTTGTAGCCCACAATTTGAAGTTAATTTAGATAGTTTGGCCGAAAATATGTCTGAGAAGACAAGTCTGAGAAGACCATTGAGATCTGCGAAAGTGTGCCACGAGAAAAGCTGGTCTCCAGTAGTCCAACTGCCGAGATTCAGATTGCGGGTGTAACGGTGGGTTGTGTTTTAGATACGGGAGCAGAGAGTTCCTTGATTCCGTCTACTTTTTATCACAAGTACTTGGCAGATCATGTTGGATTGAGTCAACTGGCAGACTTTGTAAGGATTTTGGGAGCAAATGACTTGGAAGTGCCAGTTGAAGGGTGCTTACAGGCACCTATTACGGTTTTCGGACAGACTGTTGCTGGAGCTGGTTTCTTGGTCCGTACAGATTTAGGTTGGTCTGAACAGAAGGTTCAGAATTCTGCTGGTGATAGGAGACAGATGTTTCCTGTCATTTTGGAATGCAATATCTTACGACCTCTCATGAAGGTTGTGGTTGAGCCTCACGGCCCGAACCGTGAAGATTGGATGTTGGCATTTCAGTGTCTACAGGTTGATCAGAAATGTGACAAAGGTGATAGTAGTGAACCATGCCCAGTTCAGACTTCTAGTTTACAGATTGGTGGTCGTCCAGAGATCATTAGGGCTGGAGAGATTCGGATTGTTGAGGGTGTGCTTCCCCGTGGAATGAAGTATTTGAAGGAGAAATGCGTTTCCGTTGAAGGGGACAAGTTTGGGGTAAAATCCTCTCAGCCAGTGCCTTCACATCATTCTGGGAATCTTGCCTCCTGTTTTGTTGTTGACGGTTGTCAGGTTGCAGGGGAAGATTCTGTTAGTGTGTATGTTGAAAATTCCGGAAAGGAACCGGTTGAGATCCCGGCAGATTAGATTAGCCAAGCTGGTTGAGGTTCCTGTGACTCAACGGTTGTCTGTGGGTTGTGACACTGAAGGTGTCAAAGTCTCTGTGAACGAAGTCTACGCTGAAAGGGGTGGTGAGATTACCAATCACATGGATGTGGCCACTGATGGGATGGAAAATGCGGATTCTAGTGAGACAGTCTGGGAAAGGAACCTGTTCGCCTTTCCAGATGGATCAACATGCTTTACCTCCTAGAATATCATTGGATCAACTGTCATATGACCAGGCTGTGTTGGCCGCCAAGATGTTGCAGCGGCAGGATAAAGCATTTTCACAAGGTCCTTACGACCTGGGCTGTTGTGACCTAATTCCGCATAAGATTTCGGTGGTAGATGAGAAACCGGTGAATTTACCGTATCGTCGAGTGCCGCCTCACTTGATAGATGAGGTCTAGGAGTTAGTTGCAGTTGATTTCCTTAAGCTAGATAGGGGGAAACAAAGTTTGCACAGGCGATTCCTTGTCGAGATCAAACGGCACTGACAGTGGCCAGGGTACTCCGGGATAACTGGTTCGTCCGTTATGGCATTCCCCACCAACTTCATTCTGACCAGGGTCGGAATTTGAAAGTGAATTGATTCATGAAGTCTGTCTGCTGTATGGTATAAAGAAGACTCGAACAACAGCTTACCAACCCCAGGGGAATGGTCAAACCGAAAGGTTCAATAAGACATTGTGCAATCTCATCACGTCATTAGATTATAAAGATCGGAAAGCATGGCCTGAGCTGATGCCGCATCTGGTGTTTGTCTACAATACAACACGAGATGACGTGACGGGTATTGCACCGTAGACCCTCATGCTATTCCTATCGAACAGCATTATGTTAGTAATGTGCATGAGAACTGGAATGAGGATTTTGTAGAGTCACAGGCAGAACTGATCCAGCGAGCAAGCGCAGTGGCCAGGGATGGAATCACTGTTAGTGTTGCCAAAGATAAGGAGCGTCATGACCTTCGGATGAATGCGACCCCATTAGAGGTGGGCGATCGTGTGCTCCTGAAAAAGTGTGCCTTCAAGGGTCGTCATAAATTGGAGGACCATTTTCATGATATCCCCTATACTGTGGTGGGAATCAATCAGGATCAGAACATATACATGATTAGACGATCGTTAGGTGGGAAGAGTAAATGGGTGAATAGGAGGTTGCTGATCGCTGATCCTAGAGAGGATGTAGTCATAGCTGAGCCCAGTTTGATACCTGATGTGGAGCCATCTGAAGATGATTGGGACTCTGGTGAGGAATATAAGTCTCACTTGGAAATCATGTGCCACACCCCTGATGATACATGCGGCGAGGCCGCTGGGGAGAGACCTGTTGCTCTACGTAGATCAGCGCGACGCAACAGAGGCAGCCACTCGAACCGAAATCGGTGCTGTCCAAGTGACAGGGTACATCGGCCATGACATGGTGTTGGTCCCCGTTATTTTATTGTTCAAGGTAAGTATGTTAGATTTTGTGCATTTCGGGCATTCCTTTCCAGCAAGAGTTATGCGTAGAATGAGAGAGTTGCGATGTTCAGTTAAGGAACTGATTGGTGTTCATGGCAGTAGTTCAATATTCATTGATGGACACCCTGGTTTGACTCATGAGAAGGTGCTGAGAAATCCAGGTCAGTATCTGGTAAGATTGCGAGATAGGAAACTTGACGTTCTTATCGTTGACTTAGGGACCAATGATTTGTGTGCAACTGACTGTACACCTGTCTTAGTGAGCAGGACGTTGATATTTCTTGAACTACTGGAAGAGCACAAGATTGTTCCACGTGTGATAATGTTCTTCTCTGTTTTACAGCGAACTCGGATCTTTCGTGTAGATCAGGTGTCATGCGAGACATTTAATCATCGCGCTAGGAGATACAAGCGCCTATTGTCTCAGAAATTGAGAATCAGTCATTCGAGGGCCCGATTGTTTTCTCAGTCCGCAATTAACCTTCCGAAATACCTTTCTGATGGATGTCACTTGAATCCCGAAGGCATGCAGAAGTATTGCAACGCCATTGGGGTATTGATATGTAAACTTGAACATGAACTGAAGCCCAATTCATGAGGTGAGAGTCTTTGTGAACTTTATTCAGGTGTTTGCTCCCTCGCTAATAGTGCTGGGAGACAGGATTATTGGTAGTTTCTGAAGGACTTCGCCCAAAGTATGAGTAAATACTTATGGATATATGGATTCTTTGTTTTGCTTGCCGTACGAGGACGTTGGCAAGAAAAGTAGGGAAGAATGACATGGAGATGATATTGATCATTATAAGATGTTTGCTTGTGATCTAATTTTTTCACTGAGATTTATCACGTTAGAGTTACCTTCCCTCGACCAGGCCATTTCCAAAATGACATGTTGTTTACGTTTGTAGGTCGAAATAAAAACAAAACCTCATCTACCAGTTTTTGTCAAATGTTCCTATCTTAAATGAGCCATGATTTTCACGCTCCCCAAAGGGACATAACTGAGGCCATTGCCACGTTACTCACTGACCACAGTCGGTCTGTAGGTGAACCCAGGTGATCTGTCATCACTGTTCCTGAGCTAACTTATCTAATTCCGCTTAAGCCGGTGCTAGGGACCGTGTGGATACTTCATTGTCTCCACATGAACAGCTGCAATAAAAGCGTGGCTGAGATGCTAAGGCTACATCCGAGAATCCATCGTATTCTCGGGTCTGGATGTGAGGTGCCGAGAGAAGCTTTTCTGTGGAGTCATATGGTTGCTTTTCAATCGCCAGACGCCGTCAATTTTTCCCACCTCTTGCATATCGCTTCAATTCCTTATGGAATCAGAGAGGGGCCATTCCTACGACGCGTTCAATAGTATATAAGCTAACATTAATTGTACTGAAGTGTGAATAAATTAAACCCACGTGGAGCAACTTGAGCATGTTTATTAGGAGAAATGTAAACTCTTTAATTCTACTGCTAGTATGTTATACTTAAAAGGGTAGAAACCCCTTGAAAAAATATGTTGTAATTGAAAGAATAGTCCCATCACTTCAAAAGTATTTTTTATTTATTTTTCCGATTTTTTTTAACCGAACAAAATGCTTTTGATGTAAGTGTTTGTATGGTGGTCCGTTACGACCATCCATTTTCCTATCCTCTCAATTATTCCAGATACCCAAAAAACAATCACCGTAACAGGGAGGTAGACATCGAAAGGGATGTATTTTGGAGGTTGAACATAGAACATTATTCCATATTTAATGGTAAAACGACCATGTACGTAGATTACATAATTGGCATAGATTATGCAACTGGGCCCAAAAGATTTGCTTGCCATTTCACCAACATTTGTCTGTACGCAATTTCTTTAGTAACTAAAATCTGCCAAGAGGTACACATCGAAAAATGTCGAATATATAATTGAGAGCTCCCCGTTACGTTATCAGCATATAAGCAAAGATGGTTCCTCTCAGACATGCAGATTTGTTATTATGTCGATGTCTAGTCCATATTACAGTGTGTATAGCAGTACATTTGATTAAAGAAAACTTACAAAATTGAAAAATATCAAAAAGAATAATGAGGAATGACACTTACAGGCCACCATCCAAAGTTTATCGGCTTTTTGCTCAGTTGAAAAAAATTCGGAAAAATAAAAAAAACAAACTTTTGGACAGTGATGGAACTATTCTTTCATTCACAACATACTTTTTCAAGGGGTTTCTATTCCTTTAAATATTCAAAACGGAACATGGGCTCTTGAAAAGGAACATGTCACATGATAATGATAGTATATCCCTATTTCTTAACGGTAGCATGTAATCATGTTTGATTCAAGTGTTTTGTTTGTTCAGCAGTATATAAAGCTTAACAATTACAGCCGTCCAGTCAGTCATTCATTATTCAGCCGTCGTCCATCAAAGAATATCCGCGACGTATTCCATATTCCATACAACAGCATTAGCACCAAATTAAAAAAAAAATCATAGTATACAATACATAAACATAGGCTAGTTTCCTGCAAGAGAGAAGCGGTCAACAGTTTTCAATGATGGCGGCAAGACACCTTGTTCCTTGAACACAGACTGTTGATTGTAATAGGGTCTTTACATCATGGCTTATGGGAATTGCTTCGTGTATTAACTTTTGTACCACGATCGACGTCTCCATTGAATAAACAAAAGCTTATCTTCAAAATAGAATCGGGTCTTACGGAAAACCTTAGAAACAACTTTACGGTGCGAACTTGGAAGCGTTTCCCTAGACTGAGGTTATATGGAGGTCAACTCCCTTGGGTTGAAAGACGTAACAAGCTCATGACATCACCCAACCCGTAGAAAGTCCATATTGGCGGGTTTATCCAGGAATAAAAAAATGAAATAAAATAAAACAACAAATGAAAACAAAGAAGACCATAGGAACAACGGTAGAAAGACCTGAGGTTCAACAACAGATATGACGGATCAACCGGTAAGAGTTAGTGAAACTGTGAGTACATTTAACAGAAGATTTCAGGACATCGCTGTCCGAGCCTACCCTGTAGTGAATGATGACTCAAACGTGTTGTATTACGTGCTTATCTGAAACCCCTTGAAGATTGTCCTTATTATAATTAAACGTGTGGATAATATGGACGATGCTATGGAATATATGGAAAACCAGACCTCTTGTCTTGAACTATCATCGACAATGAGCTTAGGTGAGCCAGTTTCTGTGGAGATAGATGCATCTCAATCTCCCACTGAACTCCGCTTGAGAGAGATACGCAACGCAAACCTTGCAGTAGCAAAACTGCCGAGAATTTAATGCTCGCTTCAATGAGTTGAAAATTGGATAGCAACGACGAGAGAATTGGACAGTTTCATTGGACTATCCACGTCAGTCGGTTCCACAACAGCGTAAGCGACAGCCAAACAAAAGTCGTGTTGGTAAGGGGCGTGTTCGTGGGTCATTAACGGACTCTGGGTGACCGAATGTTGGAATCCACCTAATCCGAATTATCAAGCTGATCTGCGAGGATAGTCGAGAAACGGCACAAGGATGGATTCACGAGCGTTCCGGGGAGGTTCTCCATCCAATTAAAACTGGATGGGCAAATGATAAGACCAGCGTTAGTGAACACAGGTGCATCTACGTCATTATTACCTCAAAATGTGTGACATCAACTTTCAGGAAAAGATCCACTTCAGACGACGGACGTGATATATGCTATTAACGAAACGCCGTTACAATTTTTAAGACAAACTGAAATCAAATTTCTGAACGCTTTGCCCGTGCATGTTGTTGTGCCAAAATGAACCATGAATGTATTTTGGTATCGCATGCATAATGACATAACTATCGTACTACTGTACTACTGGTATGGACACAACTATCGTCTGGTTTTAGCCCTTCACGAGGAGGGGTTGATGCCACTGGCAGTGTGAGAGAGACAAAGGTATTTTCGAACATCGCCAAGATGATAGATGAATTTCAAGAGACTTTTAACGAAGCAAAAAGAGACATGCCAGGGTAGAATGTACAGCACCAAAGGGAGATCATCCGCCCATTAGACAACGTGCCTACAGAATACCATTGATGAAACATGATGTTGTAAGGCATCAGATAAAGGAGGTGTTACAGTCAGGTATGATTCGCCCATCCTCATCACCTTGGGTGTCATCTATTGCACTTGTACCAAAGAAAGATGGTTCTACCAGGTTCTGCATTGACATCCGCAAACTGAACTCAGTAGCTCGGAAAGGCGCCTGAGGCCCCGGGAGCTTTGGCGTTGTAGATCGCCTGAGATGCATTCTGAGCGATTTCCCCGACACACAGACCGTAAAACGCAATGGCTAAATTATTCATTATATTTTGAATTTTGTACACATTTTTGTACTATTTTTTTTCTCACGCTTTGGTGCACCAAAAAGACAACAACTCGGGGCACTGCCTTCCCTGTCATATTATCTGCGACAATTACTGTCCATACACTTTTACCTAAAAAAATGCGTACGGGGCATTCGTAAAGTACGTATATGCCTCAAAATCAGTAACTTTGACCCCCCCCTCCCAACCTATACGCTAAATTTAATCTGGCGCACATAGGACGAAATTTCAACTTTTTTACAAACCCCACTCTCCCGGCGACCACTTCCTTCGAGCGTAGGTACGTTACGGACGCCCCCTACGCTCCCGATGCACTCCCACTGGCGATGGCGGGCCTGATATAGTCATTGATACTAGCGCTGTCCCGTTTAAGTAGATGTGGTAACTTTAAAATGAATCCACCAACACTTGCTGACAGCACAGAGAGGATAATACCGCTAAGTTTGGTGATAAAATTCTATTTTTTACTTACTGTTGCATAACTCTAATGATAACCACCAAGGCACGCACTTATGAAGAGAATACTGGCTTTATTGAGAGTATCGGTATACCTCCGAACTGAAGTGGCTTAGTGGTAAAAATCCACAGACAATTAAGCGCACACTTCCTCATGAACGATTAAATTCTTGGTGACGCAGTGCGTATTTGAGGTATCTTAGTCTATACCAAGAGAAGCCTTCGGGGGTGGAGTTTCGAGAAAAGATCAACTGCTTCCTGGATGTCAACAACCATATCATAGTGAATATGAATGAGAGCAAGAGATCTCTGTCTATCTTGACCCATGCTGGAGCGTGTATATTTGCTCAGTCTTCGTAGAACACTACAGCTCCTTTCACATTCGCATGACGTTACAGGGATCGTGCAGACCAGGGCGTAGATGTTGGGAAACAGCAAAGGATCACATTCCTTAATGGCTTTGGCGCAGCTGTCTGGCACCTTTGATGTCTCCATAGCCTCACACTTCATCCGCCAGGCCAACATTTCTTCACTAAGAACCTCAGGGCTGGGCATGTCACACTCATACATTTCTACACACTCCTGTATATCTTTCATGGCAATGATTCTTTTGAGCATCACCGATGGCACAAGTCCCAGTAACTTTGAACACCTTTGCGACAGCGGAGAAAATTTCTCGTCAAGTTCTGTCATGATGCTGTCCAGGAAAGGTATCGCCAAGTTTCGGAGGTAGTGTTGCATTGGTGTATCAGCATGGGCATTTGCCCGGGGAGTTTGGCGAATGGCTATTCTAGGCATAGTCGGCTCTACACCTACTGCACGTGCCATTGTTTCGGACTGTCCAAATATACCAGCAAAATGCCTTCAATCATGCTGAATGCCTCAAAGATGTCATTAGCTCTGCTCTGTAGCAACACAGTGATTGCTTCAAGTCGGGAGAGTAACTTGTACACCGTCAATAATGTGATGATGAAGTCAAAGCTGATTATTAAGTGCAAAATTGACACCGATCTCGACTTATTGTCACCATCCCATTCTCCATTCTCCGCCAGTTTCGGATCGAATCCTTTGTCAGCATGGAGCCCATCATCTTCACCACGTCAAGGTTTCTATTTGTGAGCCAAAGGCGAACCCTTGACCAACTTGCATAGCAAACCGCGTTCCGCCCACACTCCAGTTACGTGACCTAGAAAAACTGCGCTGATGGTAAAATACGGTTGGGTTTTAGTTTCGCTGCTAAACTATTCGCTGAAACCGAATGTACAATATTTAATCCAAGCACGCATAACAATAAAATATTAATGGATAGACCAGTGAAATTTTATAGAAATTCGTTTGTTTCAACCCAATTCAAGTCCTTCAGTGGGAAGATGAGGTCGGATACACTGACATCGCGGACCGCCTTTAAAGCTTCGGTGTTTTCTACATTTGCCTGGCTTGTTGGATGTTTGATGGTAGATGAATGGAGATGAATGGGTATATTTTCTCTTCAAATAGATTTTGTTTTAAACTATGTTTCCTTATATTTATTAATGTTCATTGTTGTTGAAAAGGTGCATGTTCTTCTGCCACTGAGTATCGCACAAGCTATGGTGTTTTCGAATGTGTTGTCACGGTCGCCATGGTCGCGGTGCGTAAGTGATCTGATTGGTCAATACGTGCAGGATGCCGCTGTGTGTCGTTGATCGTGATACATTGCCCAAGCGTACCAGGGGCTATATCTAGGATAGAGATACCCCTGGTTTTAGCGAGGATGTCCAATCAGAAGTCGCCGTTTGAGAAAGGCCGATCTTCGGCCGTGTTCGCTCTCATCCTTTGTTCTAATCGTCGTCGGGCAGGCCTGGATATTGTTCGGGCAGCATATCCTGAAATTCTAATCGCATTTTCCAGGCCCTCGGTGGGTGGTAACCCCATATCCTCTTCCAAGTGACGCTTGGTCTTCATGATGGACCTGTGCTTGGGGTCGCCTTTCAGTTCAAGGGGCAACAGGCTGGGTCCGGAGCTCCGGAGCTCTAGGAGCTCGGAGCTCGAGAGCGGGCGTCTACGCCCGGTGTTGGTAGTGGGAACTCCCGTGTGGCAGAGCTCTTGGATCGGAGCTCTTCGAGCTCAAAGCGTGTGGAGCTCAGAGCTCGGAAGTGACGTCATCGTTTTACATCCCGTTCCTCATCTTACATCCGGGTTTTTCCATGTTTACTGTCACGTGACCGGAACCGGAAGTTGTCACAAGACAGGTGGCGCCCCGCGGAGCTCTTGCATATAAACACGACATACCTGGTGCGCCCTGTACCCTATAGCCCGTAGGGCATAGGGTACACCAGGGTGCGGGTGCACCAGGTATGTGTGTGTGTGATGCATGTCGTGTTTATATGGAAGAGCTCCGCGGGGCGCCACCTGTCTTGTGACAACTTCCGGTTCCGATACCCCACACGGTCCATTTGACCAGAGGTGGTCAACCACTCCACAAACCTCCACGAATTCTCAAAATGCATGCTTTCTATACTACGGCCAGACTATGCATGCGCAAAATGATGAAAACGGCCGATACATTAGTCCAGTCGGATCCCACTCACTCACTCACTCACCGTGGTTAGTGCGTCCATGCGTTAAGACGGGTGTTGGGGACACCTCACGGGCGTTGTGCACGCTTCACTCACTCACTCACTCACTCACACTCACTCACTCACTCACTCACTCACTCACTCACTCACACACACGCGCGCATACACTCACAGGTAACTCTACCAGGTAGTTGGATGGAAAAATAGGTCGTTATCTACTCCAAATGCACTCCATCGCACCTCCGAAACTCCCGCTTTCGCTACTATTCCTACTGATGACGTCACCAGTGACGTCACAGGTGACGTGGACATCCCTTCAAGTCGTGGTCTACACCCCGAGAGCTACAAAATAACACTTCCCTAGACACATTCGGACCAATAGTGATCCATATCGGCCTCAAAGTGTCTATTTCCATACTACGGCCTGCCTGCGCATGCGCAGCATGACGATATTCCTAACACCCATCCGCCCATGGGGATGCACCCTGGCGTATGCATCACATTGATACCTCATTCGGCTGAATCAGACCATTAATGGCCCACCTAGACCCCAAAACGTCTATTTCCATAATACGGGCAGACTGCGCATGCGCAGAATGTTGAACACGAACGACACACTAGTCCAGGCGGATATGCCCTCACGTATCCTTCACATTGATACCTCATACGACTCCATCGGACCACTAGTGGTCCACCTAGACCCCAAAACGTCTATTGCCATACACTTTGTCTACTGCGCATGCGCAGAATGACGTCAGTTGCAGGTTTCACCCATCCCACTGGATGCTCACTCGCGTATGCTTTACAATGATACCTCACTCGACCCAATCGGCCCAATAGTGGCCCACCTGGACCCCAAAACGTGTATTTCCGTACCCTTTATCTACTGCGCATGCGCAGAATGACGTCAGTTTTACGTCACACCCAGCCCGTCACGTATGCTTCACATTGATACCTCACTCGACTCAATCGGACCTCTAGGGACCCCTCTAGGCCCCAAAACGGCCCCCCAGCGCTATTTACCCACTACGCATGCGCACAGTGACTTTTTCAAAAAATTTCAACCAATCGCTTCGCGACCCTGCCCATCGTGTTCTAGATGTTGAGATGTGAAAAACAAAACCAAACAACCCATGCTACAATGAACAGGAGTGAATTTCCCATTAGGTTCAACATTGGCCAGTGCGCCAGTATGGGCCATATAGTAGACATATATATGCTATTTTCAACCTTGGTTTGTAGCCTATAGCTCGTGGCCTAATGGATAACGTGTCTGCCTCTAGATAAAGCGACCCGGGTTCAATTCCCACTAGGACCCTTCCATTGTATGGTGAAACTGAGGGTTGCCCACTTGCCATTTAACATGGGCACATGGATGGCAATATTGTCGGGGACCCTGTTTCGGGAGATTGACATTGGGAGTCATTGGGGTGTTAGCCTTATTGCTGGACCGTCACGTGACCGGAAGTGACCTTTGACCTTTTGACCCGGATATCATGTAACCTTTGACCCGGATGTGACCTTTGACCTCTGTGACGTCATGCTCCGCATCCTCCGCGCCCCCTGGCGGCGATCCGCAGAAAAATAGGACCCAATCGGTCCTTTATATACTACTCAGTGACTAGAGATAGAATTAATCAACTCTCGTCTGCGGTTGTTAATATTACCAACATGTGAATGATATTATTCATTATGTCAAGGTCACCCAAGAGCAGGAGTGGCAGCGTCTTTGCTTTCTTTTGAAGTTTAACCGCAAAGGATTTAACTATTCAGAATCAAAAAAATATTTTAACTTATCCTCGGCGAGTCCGTATTACAAACTTTTGGCGACGATGTATATGAACATTGTGACGGCGCGTCTACGTTAACACATATGCTCTCCATAGGACTATATTTGTTGAGTCAGCATGATAGTTCTTTCAGCAAAAAGGGTTGGAAGTTGAACCAGGTGCAGGTTAATACTGGAACTGTCTCGATTTATTCTCGGGTCGTTACCCTACCATCATTTAACAAACATGCAGTTTTAAATGAGTCTAACATTTGGTCCTACCTGAAACTAACACCTTGGCATGATCTTCGTAAAGTGATGTACCTATGAAACCTTCAGTTACGGTTAATTATGGTTACCCTGCCACTTGTTCACGGTGTTTGACGATACTTCATAGTCTTCACATGAACACCTGCAATAAAAGCACGGCTGTGATACTAAGGCTACGTCCGAGAATTCAACGTATTCTCTGGTCTGAATGTGAGATGCCGTGGGAAGCTTTCCTGTGGAGTCATATGGTTGCTTTTTAGGTCGCGAGACGACGTCAATGTTTCCCTCCTCCTGCATATCGCTCCAATTATGAAACCTTTCAAATTATGTTATTTTTCAAATCCTTCCAAGGTGCCCATCACGGAAACTTTACCTGCTGGTGATGGTTTGATGTTAAATAATTTGCCTCAGGCCT
>JAVTVY010055496.1:0-29781 GCA_036873755.1 Hanleya hanleyi
AAATCTGGTGACCATCTTCGATTTTTGCTAATTTAGAGTATTTATAGTGTTCTTATTTTGTTTCCAATGAATGGTTGGCCCCTTTATAAGAGTTTAGATAAGATGAAACAAATATTGGATGACATTTGAATGAATAATTGGCAATTATGTTTAAAAAATGATTTTCGATGATGGCCATTTTGAAATTCAAAATGGAGGTCCCAAATGTTAATGTAAAAACTGGCACCCATTCTTTTCTTAATCAGCGAACTTTCTAGATGTGTTTAGACATGAGTGCCAAGAATCTACCCGAAAAAATGACAAATCTGGAAAATGTTACATAAGCCCATAGACTAATTGTTGTTTTCCGGATGTTTCTTGGTCTGCAGAATATATACAATGGCCATAATTATATCACACGTCATAATAATCCTGACAAACAGGTAGCACATGTATCATATTTGAAATGCACGATGTTGTATGTTCATGATTAACAGCAATGTACCAGAAAGAGTGATTGTTCATGAAAACGTTTATACTAAAGTGTTCTTCCTACTCCCAAATAAACATGAGTTTCTCTTAATATATTCACATGCAATTTGAATGAAAGTATACCAAAAGATAACGTCCAATTTCGAGTCAAACGGGATTTGTCCACTGCATTACTAAATCATTTTGATGATAAAGTGACAATGTTGCAACCTGCGGGAAAGTATAAATTACGCGCGCACTCACTATAGTTACCCCACCAGCCGACACCGTTGTTTGCTCTGTAGGTGTTCGCCGGTGTTCATCGGGAATTCGAACATACCTCCAATTCGTCTCAGTGTTATAGCATTGTACCGAAAGTGGTGTTCAATTCCCGATAAACACCGGCGAACACCTGCAGTGCTGTGACGTTGTCGGCTGGCGGGGAAAGAAAAGGCAGCGCGCGCGAAATGTATACTTTCCCGCTGTTTGTAACAATGTTCGCATTGATCATCTAGGATGTGACACCCCATTCAAAAATTGTTTTGATCAATTTGGAAGGTATAAACTAACATATTTTAGATAATTTAATAGAATTTCGTAATAAATATTCGATTGTGTACGTACGAATCGAAATAAAGACCTCGGAAATCGGTTTCAAATTTCCGAGATAAACACCAGTTTGCACTCGTCCAGCAGTTTAGACCGTCGGGCCTCGGGTCTAAACTGCTGGACTCGTGCCAACAGGTGTTTATCTAGGAAATTTGAAACCTCTTCCTTGGTCTTTATTTCTTAATCCAACACCACTTTTGGTTCAATGCTATAACACTGAGACGAACTGGAGGTATGTTTGAATGTCATTTTAAAGCCCGGCGCACACGAGCGCCTGAAATCGCAAGCAGCAAGGTATTTGAACGCTGGCGATTTTGGATCCTTGTTCTGCTCTTCCCGCACACGAGGCAACGGCGTTGCAACTCTGGATAATATATGAACGCCAGCGAGTTTGGATCCTTGTTCTGCTTTACCCGCACGCGAGGCGACAGTGTTGTAACTCTGCATGAGCTATCATCACATGATACTGGCTGAAGTTTGCTACAACAGGATACAACTTTCCCGTTCGCAGCACACGAGCAACTTCTGTCGCCGGCGCAAATTCATCTGGATATTCTGTCACCGAAATATTAAACACGCTGAAAACTTTGTTCAGTTGCTGTTGCTGATCCTGTTGCTTGCGACAAAATCTCCTGTTTCCACGTCCCGCACACGGGATGATTTTCTAGATATTCAATCTCACGCGTTCAAATATCCTGTTGCTTGCGATTTCATGCGCTCGTGTCCGTAGGGCTTAACACACGCCCCAGGACAACCTATTTTACATCTTTACTATGGAAAACACATGGAGACGTAATATGTTTGCGGAAGACAATCAAGCAAGCAAAAGTATATTTTCTTACGAAAATACCTACCGTAGGCTGTTCATTGGATGTGTCAAATAGGCTAACGCCAAGAGATACTCCTAGAACATGATTGTCAGCGACCGAGCCTTGTCCCGTATTAAGTTTCTAGAATAGAAAATTCTTCCATGTGAGCTTATTAACAAGGCACAGAAAATGTAATCGCTTTTCTCCATAACCGTCAAATAAAATTAATATTTTTTATCAATATACAGGTAATATTTTATAGTACAGAGTTACAGACTGATGTACGTTTATCAGAATAAGTTGTTGGATGCACCTCTGAATTTCTCTCTTAGTTGTTTAGTGTTACTTTGTTGCTGACAGGTTACAAATCTTTAACAAAAAAGCTACGATAATCTTCGGATAGTTCACAGAGACGGAAGATTCTTTCATGCAGGTGTAAACCTGTACTCAGAGAGTAAACTACATAAGTTTGCATTTTCGGGAAAGTGCAGCAGACAGGCCAACTGTATATTTTTATCATTTAGAAAGTGATCGTATAAAAGTATTTTCGTTATTTTTGGATAACAAAATGACGAAAATACTGTTATACGATCACTTTCTAAATGATAAAAAAATATATCTATTCAGCTTTGGGAGCTGTGTCATTAGGATCATCAGAGGGGTACTGTATGTTCGCGTTCAAGACTACCGGTCTGCTACCTCCTATTTTAGTGGAAGGCCCGTTGCCCGAGTGGGTTAGATCGCCGACATACAGTGTTGGCGATTAGGTGCCTGATCCTGGGATCGCTGGTTCGAATCCCGCACGGGACTCGACCAAATTTTCAGCACTAGAATTTGCGCTATTTTAAGATAGTGTTATCCCAAAATAACGAAAATACTGGTAAGCCAACTGTATGTTATTAATTCAATGTCTGGAAGTTCATTTCCCAAAATAACGAAAATACTGGTAAGCCAACTGTATGTTATTAATTCAATGTCTGGAAGTTCATTAAGTCGAAGACTTGAAGCCATGTGCCACCTTTTGGAGTTACAGGCTTAAAGCCATGTGCCACTTTTATGTCATTGTTTGAATAGTTTTATAAAACTGCAAATTAACGCTACGTGTCCTACAAACAGTCATCTTTTCAGATCGATGTGTCAAACTATTCAAACCAAAACTGCAAGGGCTTCGGTTACCTACCGTATGGCGATCATCATCCGAGATACACATTTCACCGAGGGATATCCCCATTTCGTCGTCAACAAATGATATGTCTGACATACCAACGGCTGCCTATATTCAAATATTCAAACCAAGTACTCATTAATGCTACAAAATTCAGCTAACTAGTCTTGAGAAAAATTTAGTATTATCCTCTGTTTTATTTGATGTGACACGAGGCTATTTCTTTGATAGCAAATGATTGTTTTGCTCTGGCGCTGAGCTTTCGTCGGAGAGAATTCCAACTTTCTCAAAGCAAATGTACAAAAGGGGTTGTCTTTGAAATTGTAGTTTAAGGGAGGCTTCCTGTACGTATGTCGCGGTCCATCAGCAAAATACTTGATTTGAATTTCGTTATATATTTTTTTTCAGTAGATATCGTCACAAGCGCGACGTTTTCAAATGTATAGCAAAAAGGATAGTGAAGAGACAAATTATGACAGAGAATCGAATGGAGGATGTTAATTGTCTTTTTTTTTCAAGTTTAATTTCCATTTCTGTCATTTAGATTATTCTGGTAAGTACTGTTCACGTGAAGCAAATAATTTTCTGAAAATTTTACCCTTTAATCTACTGTATCAAAACTGTATAATATAACCATCAAACATGTCGACATGTGAACATTTTGGTGAACATGCATTGTGAAACACATGCCCGCGTAGCGGATCACTTCATCGATACTATGTATAACAAGAGCTGTGAGCTCACATATTTCCTCTGCAAGTAGACTTTATGGTACACCATTACTCACTATTCTAAAAATATTCCATGCGCAATAAATCATTTGCAATGTATTTTAGTTGATCCATGGCACTATATACGCTCGTTTTTAGCAAGAAATCTTACTTTCCAAGTATAGCTAATTTTTCAATACGTAGTAATGATTGTGATGAGTTTAGTCACAATACCGGCATAGAAACATCTATACATTCTCCGTCATTGATATATTGGATATATGTACCAGGTACAGTTAGTAAAATGACCGCAAGGACAAATAGGCTCAAACACGAGCAAACAATAATCAGTGACTAAGAATCCTAAAACGCAAATCACTTGAGTTCTATGGAATCACCATTTACCTGTTTAAAGATCGAAAAAAATCCAGTGAATGTACAGATTTGGTTTTGGGATGGTGATGTTGACATTTAACATGCTGACCTTAAAATATGCTTAGATCTTCGAAGTCGAAAAGCAACTAAAGTTTATGGAATTTGACTTAGAAATAACTAAAGTTTATTGGAATTTGTCTTAGAAATAAATGAATAACACACCAGTAAAGCTTCAAGATATTTGTTCACTGCCAAAAATAGGGTACTTAAATAAGTTTTTATACCTCAATTCTAGATAAATTACCTTAAAACAAGAAATGTTTTCTTAGTTTGTCCCATTTTGCCAGATTTATCTTATTTTTAAGAAAAATTATCTTAAATAGGATTTAATTTTACTAGATATATCTTGTTATAAGAAAAGTTATCTTAAATAAGATTTATTTTTACCAGATGTATGGTATGATAAGAAAAGTTATCTTAACCAAGATGTCTTTTCTGTGATCTGTCTCCTTAAAATGTAAGATCGTGAATCGAGTGGAAACGGATCACAACACTAATAGTATGAACATGTGGTTTCCTGAAAGAAATTGTTCATTGTCAATTTGTAAGAGTTACTGTTACAACTTGCCTGAGATATACGTGAAATTATATCTTCTACTTGAGTGAGGAACATATTTTTGTAATTTAGTATTTTTATCTGCAAATCCACCTTCACGTGCGGTTATGGTTTTCATATGGGTTCATGTATTTGCCGCCATTCTCAACTGAAATCTTCTGTGCTTCCACAATTCTCGCGAATTATGTTGGTATCCAGGAACATTATTGAGAAAACTCAACTGAGCCTCTCAGTGGATCATTCTACAGATGAATGAGAGTAGTATGTTGCTCAATGTGTTCAATGAACTGAGCGAAAACGTCGAAAATGAGATTTGCTTTCTTTGGGAGTGGATTTACAGATATAACAACAACAACAACAACAAATTGGGAAACATAAACTAGATCCTAGGGGCTTCTGTTGGTGAAAGTGCGGATCTGCAGATCTGTTTCGTCGTTTTTGTCTACCTGAACACAGGCAATTAGAAAGTAAGTTTAAGACTGTTACATTGGTTTCAAAGCAAACGCGAAAAAATATATGTATAAAAAGCAAAGATACAAGCTCGACCTCCCATGTGCACAGCAATGTAGAAATGTATTTCCAAGAAAAGCTTCCCCATGTCGAAGAGATATAAGAAAGCAACACATTTTTATTTTCATTAGCTAATCAAATTATTAATATTTACAGTATAATGGGAAAAAAAATTGAAAATGTGTTTTTGAATTCTCCAGAAGTATTTTGGGGTTGAATAAGCTTATTCATTATATATGTCAGATAGGCATTCAAACCAAAGTCATTGCATCAAACCAGTGACTGCAGTCTATTCAGGAAACCTGTCTTTGTAATGTAAGTTGGTGGCAGGTTGCCTCTGGCAATTTTGACTGGCAGAAACTTTTCGGGCTTTGAGTATTTGCATAAAACATCGGATCTGGATTCTACATGGTTTGTAGTGTATTGATTCCTCCAGTGTTTCCTAGTTCTTTCCTTCTGCTTTGGAAGAATATTCGTATATGAACTTGGGTGTATGCTTTAGCTTGCAAGACCTTGTCTGCGACTAAACATTGGGACTTTCTCCACCACAAGCACCTGATTAGCACAAAGGCTGGGCAATTCTATTTGAACAGTTTAGGTGTTTTTACCATCAAGAGTGCAATATTTGTAATGTCTATGGAGAATTGAAGATGATATATTTTCTAAATTTGAGAAGTATCCATCATATCTTTGGTGTTTGGCTATTTTGCATATTTTTAATTATATCAGTCGCTTGTCATATCATACAACTTTGACATGGGCGAGAAATGTTGTGCAAATATATTTTAGTATTACTGCTATAAATGGAAAGAAATACTTGTCAAGGAGAGGTTTTAAGGATGAATGCCAGAACAAAGGCCTTAAAATATTTAAAATATATTCTTTATTTATCTGTTTTACATATATGACTTACTTTTGCCCTTCAATTGCATGATGATGGGTTGAAAGCGACGTTAAATCCTATCACTCACTCACACTTCAATTGCATGACATTATTTTATCATGTTTTTATTTTACATGTTGTATACTGCTAACTGTAACAAGCATTTTATTCATGTTCAGATTTTGGCAGTAATATGATATAAAAAACTTTAGTTAAAAACGTTAATTGGATTGTAGGGAAATATTTGAAGTGTCACTATGGAGCTCGTTGTTTTATTCATCCTGTGGGGAATTGCGGCGTGGCTGAAATTATTGAGATACCTCTTCTACATGCATAAACTTTTGCATCTAATATGTGCAGACTATTCACTACATGCATCATTTGAATAAAATTTCCCCATCTTCAAAATATTTTTTTGTCATTTAATTTGATTAAATGTTGTTTAGCATGTTTTTTCTTAATTAAGTAAATGTTGCTACATGTAGCTCAAGATCCCTTTGTTGAATTTACAATGTAAGATAATTTATCTTGAAGACTGTATACATGTTTTCTTGAGTAAGAATATTTAACTCAACAGCCTTGAGAAATATTTTCTTATCCAAGTTAACAGCTTTGAGAAATATTTTCTTATCCAAGTGGTCAGTTTTTCTTGAACAAGTTAATTATCTGGAATAAGTTTAATATTCTTACCCCACTCCAAAAATATCTTACTTTATATTTCATAGGAAGATAAATTATCTTACTGAAGAAAAAATAAGATTTTTTTTCTTAAATGAGTAAAAAGCGCCAAGATAATTTTTCTTAATTAAGATCTTCGAATAAGATTTGTGAATCTTGAATAAGATAAATAAACTTATAATTTTCTTATCCAAGTAAATATCCATAAGTAAATTATTCTTACCCCACTCCATGATAATTTATCTTCTTTCAAGATGATTTTTTCTTAAAATAAGTTTTTTTTCTCGTTTTAAGTACCCTATTTTTGGCAGTGTGTTAGATTCATTAGAGTGAATGCTCGTTGGTGCAGGGGCTGTTGTCCGAGTTCTTGGTGATCGAGTTGTCCACAGAGGGGGGTTGTGGGCTTAATGCCACAGTTCAAGAATATTTCACTTATATGGTGACAGCCAGTTGAGGTGGTGGGGGCAGCTGGAGTACCAAAGAGACTCACCGCTCATCAACAATAACCCACAGTACATATTTGACGTTCATATAACGTCCTGACAATAAAAAAAACCCCAACAGATATCACTATACAGTTGCGGATGTTTTTCACACAGTTCATTTTCATTTTATATAAATGCTCTAAATGTATAGTTGAAGCCATCAGCTGTAAGCTTCCAATGAAACCGCTTCAATAATTAAAAATACAGCTCCAATAAAATGACAGACCCTGCCGCATGGTCAACAAATGTAGAAAAATTGTCATTCAGATAGACGACTTCCTCTGTCGGAGCCCTCCAACTTAGGGCAGCCTGGTTTGTACCATACCATATTCGTCTGGCACAGGGGGTAAATTAAACTGCCAAACAAATCAGGCCCTCTGACCATGCATTGTGATCACCAGTGTCTGTAGAGCCTAATTTTCAAAATTCATTTTGTTTTGTAGTTTTGGTTAGGTTTTTGTTAGGGTTAGGGTTTTGCTTACGGTATGCTTGTTTGGGTCATCGTCGCCGTGCGACCGATAAGGTTAGGTGCGACGTTAAACTCCAAACACCCAACCAACTTCCTCTGTCGGTTTAACAGTGATATATTGTGCCTAGAGTGCCAAAACGGCTCAAATTTGAAATTGAATGATAGGATCGTTAATTTCGAATATATTTCAGCAAACTTAAACGTTCGTAAATGTGTGTAAATTGGGCACATGGAACGCCCTGCGAGTCCAAAGATATTCAGATAAGTATCACACGTCAACTATTTACAGGCAATTAATTCAACAATTGTATAAATCAGAAAACTGTTCAATGTACCGTTTACCCGGAAATTAATACAGTACAAACATGTTACATTTTGACTCAACCATGAACAGAACAGTATCAGGCACCCCAAAGCATGTTCAGTTTCATGAATAAGTTTTGGGCCTATGCCACACAGGATCAAGTGGGTTCAGGAAACTAAAAACTGTCCATTTTAATTAGTGGTCGTCTTTGGAGCTTGTCAAAAATCTATAGTTAACTCTGCATAAATTTTCTTCCTATGTAATTGAGCCTCGGTACATGAAACAACTGAACTGAATTTCATATGGAGAGAATTTCAAAGTTATTTCAAGCGTGATATATTATCGATATCATGAAGAAATTGTAGTCCTTTTGTAGAGTTCAGTTTGCACCTGGAGCAGTCATTCCCTCTTGCGTTGTTTGAGCCGTCGCTTGAAACAATCACTCACAAAACTCTCATTTTGATTCGGCAACTAGCTGGGCAACGCAGGTTTTGATTCGTATAGTTAATGTCGCTAAGTGTGTGCTAGTGACGACGTGATCATGCCATGCAAGGTTTCGACATCAACAGCTGCAATAAAAGCGTCTATATTTTGGTCTCTAATCAGATTACGGCGATCATTGTTCCCACCACCATGTCGTGTTATCGGTTACTGGTAGATTAAGGCTGCGATCCACACATGATGGATACGAACTAACGCGTTTCCACTAGAGTCTCTATCGGCATGGCTATTAAACTGACCATTCTACTCCATATAAAATGAACATTTATCCAGAATCTTTATCCAGGAAAAGGCGCAAGCATCTGATTAGAATCTACAATCGAAATCCCATTTCCGTACCACAATCGTAACTGCAATCCGATAGTAATCCGGGTGATTTTTTTTCCCAACAGGTGTCTTTCATAAGATTGATTGATTATGTTTTACTTTGTCCAACATGTAATCCACTTCAATGTTATCCAATGGCTGTAAGCTGTTAGTCTTTAACAATATTACATTGTTTTTCGCGGTATGTCTTCTGTCGCCTGCAATGGAGAACAAAACAAAGTCAATGGGCTATTCATCGAAATCCAACAGATTTATAGCCAACTTTATTTTTACTTTGCCATAAAGATCTTGACCGTAACTATAATCCTTCCCAATGACGAGCCCCCGATCGCGAACCATATACTAATTACACGTTATAGTGTACAGCATACAGGTTAAGGAGGTTCCAGAGGAATCCTAATTTACGTCTAATGCGCATATTTCTGCGCATCAATCAAAATAGGAATATTCTGATGAAAAGTAATAGAGAATGATAGTATTAACTTCAAGGAGAACAGTCGTGAATGCTTACAATTCGATAATGTTTTCTAATTTGTAGCGATATGCAAGCGGTGGGGAAAATTGACGCCTGGTGACTAAAAAGCAACCATATAACTCTACTAGAAAGCATCTCTCCACACCTAACATTCTGACCCGAATACAGTGGATTCTCGGATGTAGCCTTAGGCATTCAGACCACAGAAAAAGAAAGCAGGCAAATGAACTAGAAATAAGGGTGATTTTCCCTTATGACCAGGATTGGCCAGGTCAACAGCCTGCATGTAGGTAAGCTACCATTTTTCTTGGATTTTTCGATTCAGGACCGCTACCTTTTCCCACACATATACACTAGAGTGTGGTTAACCATTATAACCCTGCCATTCTCTCCTGTCTCCGGAACGACAACAAAATGAAAGCTGACCCTCCGCTACTATCCACTTCATCACATTGGTGTCATTTTAAGCCTACTTACACCCCCCCCCCCTCCGAGTATCGGATCATGGGTAAAGTCAAGATGGCGACCAGGTGGGGTACCAGAAAACCAGTTTTCGACATTTTTCTTCAAAATTCCTGCTTTTCTTCGAGGAAAGTGGGACAACATTTATTCTATTATTTACTGATTTATCACGCAGATTTTGCGAAGAAACCAAATAAATAAAGAATATGAACAATCTGTCCGAAAAATCGACCAAATAATATCTGTTTTTAGATGACGTCACTGTGACATCATTAAGGCGGCCATCTTGAATTTGTTTTACCTTTTCTGGTGGAGCTTGACCCAAGAGTATAGTGTGGTAAGTTGCAGCTCCCTAGCTCAGATGTAAGAAAAATATTTAGAGGGGGGAGAGGCGTTCGTCCCCTAGTCCTGGACAGATACCAAAAGCCCATGCCAGATAGGGTTAATTAGTTACCGTGGGCCATATATAATCCCTGATGATGCAAAAATAGCTCGGTGTCTTTATAAATTTCTCCTTTATTTTGAATATTGAAAGTGTACTCTTGCGGGAAGATAATATAATGTCTGGTAGCTCCTTAGTCTTACAGTTTATTTCAGATACGATTTTCGCCACAAGTTTCACAGACATTTGTTCAGTGGTTGCATCTTTGATCATTGAAGAAAAATTCACCTGAAACATTAAATTGGAGCGGTATGCAAGAGGACACATATTAAATACGGACACATTACTGTTGATGGGGACGCTGTTTTGGCTGAGAGCGTTTGTCTTTTTTCTAAAGAAGCATGGAAAGGCTTATATCGATGTCGTGCCTAGACTGAAGTGGATTCTGCATATAGAATTAGGATTTTGTATGTCATTTGCAATAACATGCTCCTTGAACGGTTGTGTGCTATCATAAATCTGGAAACATTGATTGGCCTATTTTGGTGCACTCACTTTGTAGGAGAAAAAGACAAATGAATCAATTTGCCTCAGCACGTGAAATCTGCCAAAGGAATAGTTTTTTTTCTGAAGAAAAGAGAAGTTCTTATCAAAAACGATGTCTGTACATGATGTCAAGAAACTCCATTCGTCTCAAAGCATTAGACTGGTTCACCTCTCCTGTATGTCCATACATTCTGGATCTAGACTCATTCTCCGCATTGCGGAAAGTATCGGGTCCGAATAAACACCACAGACACGGAGAATGAACGTCCGAATAAACACCACAGGCCCGGAGAATGGACGATCATGGCCCAATGAAAGATGAAATGAACTGTGATAAAAAAATCAGGCTGCTGAAATTTATCGGCCAATAGAATTTGAATAAGAATCTAGTCCGTATCTTTAACGTAACGAATGCTGTCCGTTATTGTACTGACATACAGGGTAGATAGCAAACAAGTCTACTTAAATGACCTCTTGAATATGGTATTGTAATTGTTGTTAGTACAACTGGATAATTTGCAGTCTGCATGACATACAATAAAGCACACATACCTGCAGTACGACTTCCACCAAACATCGCTAAATCTGATTGAGCTCGCTTGGTCTTCTCTTTCACTTTCATTATCGGTAAAGGTTTTGGTGATGAGTTCGAAGAAATAGGCGGCAACACCGACAGCAGAGACCGAACATGGTCAGACCCCTCTGCCTCTCCGGAGCATTCGCCGTTGGTGAAAGGTTCTCGCCACGAAATATCAAAGAATTTGAAAATCCCTGAATCTTCATATGTGACTTTAGATAAACCTTTCTTCCTTTTCTTCTTCTTTCTTGTCAGGCCTGTGCCGTTTTCGTTGATAGCGACACTTATGACAGGGTCCAAAGATGACGTGGCGACCAAACTAACAATGGTTTCAGAGTTGGATTTGAAATCCATTTCCTCCTCTTTGGTTCTCATAGAGGAAGACGTTGAAGGCGCCGCGACACGACGACGTCCGCAGTCGACCTGCAGTTCCAGATAATATTCCATGAGTTCCCTGTGTTTGTATCTCTCACGAAATCGTCTGTGGTGTAAAATCCATGACACAATTAAGAAAATTGTCATGAAAACGCCAACAAACGTTGGAAAAAACCAAGCCATTGATGGTCGATTTGTCTTGTGCGAGTCGAAATTCATGGTCGAGTATGTGTGGTTATGCATCCCTGTACGTGTGTCACTTTTGATCGCTCGCTTGCTATGGAAATCGATGATGGACTGTCAGACACATGAGAGATATCAATATGAAAGAGAATACGGAAACATATAACGTTAGCCGCATAGTGCCCAGGTGAGCTGTTGTCCAACAATATCCACTTATCGCGGATCATGATTTCAATTAAGCAAAACAAACGTCGCGCCAATTACCTGCCGGAATTCGACCATGGTGTAGTGGCTAGTATAATTATAGGGTTATCCTAACCTGCTGAAGGTCTCGAAAGTTACGCCTAGCATCGATTCCATCGACCCTGAGAGCGCCATTGTTGATAGAAAATTTACAGTTATATCAAGAATACGATGACAAATAGGCAGTTCCACGCACACTGATGTTGACATAGGTCAAACTTGATTACTCAAAGAGAGGACACGATGGGAGAAGAACATGCTGAATGCTGTATACGATGTGTAGAAAGATATGGTACTTCTCGAAACCGTTCCGATTTACTGCTTCCTTTTCCACCCAGAAAGAAACCGATTGCTCGATTCAAGTATGCATACGTAGACAAATATATTTGCAGACACTCACCTTGAGGTACGCGCGCTATCTTTTCTGCTTAGAATTATGCAAAGAATCAGTGATATACTGTGTATTATTAGGCGTACATGTAAGTATACCTTGGGATGAACAATGTGGACCTTGTTACATATATTACGAAAATATTTTCCTCTGTAAGGGTAAGTGTTTTCGTTTGTAACGGAGGAAAGGCCTTGACGCTGCACATGGTATTGGAATGTATACCCGGGTTTGTAATCAAACGAAGGGCAATACTAACGGGGGGTTCTCAATCGTTTTCTGTAGCGTTGAAGATTCCAGTCGTTGTGGTTGTACAGCAGTATGATGAAGATGAGCAAACTTTTAACTGATCTTAGAGAACGTCTACAAGGGAAGATACTGCTTTAGGAAATTGTATCGTTTCCGGCATTCAGTATTCAGCCTTCATTAAACGAAATAGCCATCGTCAGATCCGGCATTCAATATTCGGCCGTCGTTCAAAAACGAATTTTGGCGTCAAAAATCGAAAGACCTTTTTCGTATGACAGTCAGCACCAATTCCAAATACGTATGAAATCATAATAAAACGCAAGATGGCTTCCTACCAGAGAGAAACGATGAACAGTTTTCAATGAAGTCAACAAGACACGATGATGTTCTATACATAAACTCCTACGTATTTACCATTACCCTTTATCCACATCACCAATTCCAATATGTATGGACTGAAATCAAAGTGCGTTTATTGTAAGAGAAAATAAGCGAAAAAATAGTCCCATTAGTTTGACCCTATATTTGCTGGTTGCTGGTCGATCACAAACTGTGCTGCCTTGTCTCTCTCTCTGGTGGTTTGGCACATTATATTTCAGTTCTCAGAGCCGATGGAACCCATCGTTGCAAAAATATGAAATAACTTCTTCCTATTAACGTCTTTTACTATTAATATCATGAAAGTCCATTAGAAAGAAGTGCGAGACAAGAGTGTTGAACCTGATACCTGCAATGGTTATTTGTCGCATTATACAAGCACAACCCTGAGCAACACTAGGGTATTTTCGAGTGAAAGAGGCCTTTCAATTATTAAAGCGGATACTATTTTGTGGAAGACGGTTGAATGTTGAATGTCGAACCTGATGATTAAACGTTGAATGTAGGCATGGTCTATCGACAGAGACACTTGGGAGATCCCAGCTAACGTGTAGTTAACTAATAGGGTTACACATACACATCATGTAGGGTCTATCACCAGACGATTGAATCGATGATATCCAATTGTCTTCTCCGGGTTCCATGAACAAAATTCTGATGGAAACCATAAATAATTCACCTGATAAACTGTGTTCGGAGTATGACTTGATGGGCTTCTAATTAATGAAGTGTCATTTGTCGCGATATGCGATCAATAGTAGAGCATGAACTGCGATGTTATCTGACTCACCGTTCGTGATTAACAGGAAGTATAAATCTTCGGCTGTTGTGTAGGTGTAAGCTCAAAGGTTAACAATAGTATCTTGTTCCCAACAGCTCTTCTGTCGTGTTCTCGATATGTTTTGTCAATGCGATCTAAAAATACTCCTAGGGATTTCTCCCTAAGATCACAGCCATTTGGAACTCACTGAGCTGAGCCAAGTAGTAGATAGGTAGCCTTTACTTCGAGACAAAGGGAATAGTACACTGGAAGAAAAATTCCTTAAAATTTAAGAAATATTCCCTGACTATTACACCAGCGGAATATTCCTTAAAATTCAACAAGGAATATTCCGTAGCATGTTATGGAATTTCCTTAACATGGTGGGAAATATTCCTCAGTTATGTTAAGGAATATTCCGCTGGTGTAATAGCCGGGGAATATTCCTTCGTTTTTTTAAAGTTTTTTACCTGTGTAGTACACAAGGACCATCAAACCTACCCAGCCTGGAAAGTCAATGATGGCCCCTACCAAACTTTGAGAACTGACACTCGTGACTTTGTAGCTTATCATATTCGGGTCATTGAGAGCCTATTTGCATAACCTCGTGAGCAGAGGATCATGGGAACAACTCAAAATAGCGTCCACGTGCGGCACCAGATGTGGTGCGGTGATCGATTTCATCAAAATTTAGCTTTTCCGCTGGGAATATTGAGCGAAATCCATTTTATATCACATCAGATTATTATTTACTAATTTATCATGCAGTTTCTGCGAAGAAATTACACAAATAAAAAACTCGACCAAAAAATGCCCAAACCGGCCATATTGGATTTGTTTACATTGTTTGGTAGATCTTGAGTCAAGAGTATAGTGTGGAACGTTTCAGCTCCCTAGCCCAAGGGTTGAAAAAAATAATTAGGGCATCGAAATGCTCGCCCCAGGCCTGGACAGGTCTCAAAAATACCAAGGTGAGATAGGGCTAATGTAGTGAGTCAGTTAAGCATCATAATGCCACAATAGGCCAACGAGTGTTCATGTGGATAGCTTTGGCGATCGCAAAAATCAATCGTAGCGCACAAGATCTCTGGCCACGCGTTCCGTAAATTTTGTCTAATTCTGTATATAGAATTTTTTCACTATTAATTATCTTAGTAAATGTTATTTCGCATAGGTACCAATTATTGGATATATCGGACTAGGGTATCGGTCACACAGAATGTGATAAAATTCAGATTTTCAATGATGACAAGACATCATGATGTTCTATACATAAGATCCATATCTCTGGCACGTATTTTGTATCGAAATGAATTTCCAAACTCTATCCCCGAATAAAATGCCTCAAGTCGCGCTTTGATTACGGAGGTTCATTCAAGCCTCCTGGAGATCTAAACACAAGACGTTCAAACCACCACTAATCCCGGACTCTGCGGAAATACTTACTATTCGTAGCGCAAATCGCTGCAATCGTATTTATATTTATCGCATAATTTGATAAACTTAGACCTCGTCAAATGCTACCCGGGGACATATGCAGACGCCATATACTTGGGGTATATATCCATCACAGCCCTGTATATTTAATCACAAAATACATATAATCACCAAGCAAGAATTAATGTAGTCCATCAGGAAAATAGAGATGTCATTTTTCTCCAGCACAGAAACCTTGGGATCAAATTGTCCGGAATCTAACCGTTACTACGGTATGAATATCGCTTATAAATACCGCTTATATTGCCATGGGGATTCCAGATTTGCCATCAGAAAGTCTTTAATGGAGGTTATGACTCCCGAGATACCTGTAGTACTCCAATTGTAATTAAGTGAATTTTCTTATGCGAGGTTGGTGAAAGTTGACTAATATTGTGAGATAATGTGATGAATAGCATTTTTGGCGAACTAGAAAAATATGTAAAACGCTAGTATTTGGCGGGATTTTGTTTGGTTTCACGGTAGAGTAAGTTGCATCATTCTTCACCATGCACCACGCTACATGTATGCAGCTAAGGAAACGAGGGTTTGGTTATACGTTCGGCCAAGAGGAACAATGAACAATTCAGTGTTGTTGAAGGCAAAGAAAAATAGTCCCTCAAACTTCGTTGATCTGCTTCATTTTTTTTTTCATCGGCCATACAATTTAAACACAAGTGATTTACAACATTTATATTTAATCTAATAATTAATTACAGAATTGAACGGATTCTAGCAAGAACGAACGAGATCGATGAAACAGACAGTCTGGAAAATAACATCCATCGAATGTTGTTTTTTTTTCGCATTAAAAGTGTTACACCTACTAGTGCGGGTGCTCTTTATTGTTGAGAACAAATAGGTGAGCAATTCGACGCCGACAAGGACGAGCAAAAGGAGAAAATTAAAGGTAAATTGCTGTTGAATACTCGAAAGCTGATAATACAGAGTGCATATGTCACGTTTGTATAACGCCCTGACAATACAACAATATACAGATATAACGATATAGCTTTGTCTGTTTTCACGCAGTACTGTTTTCATTTGATATGAATGCTCTCGAACAATGTATAGATGAATCCATCAGCTGTTATCTCCAGCTTCAATCATTAAAAATACATGTACCTCCATTAGAATGACCCACCCTGACGCATGGACAACAATGTAGAATATTTGTCAATCAGTAGAAGATTCCATTGTCAGTTTACCAATATTGTACTGTGTCTCGGCTGCCAAACGGCTCAAATTTGAAATTGATTAATCGGATTGTTCATTTCGAATATATACTCAGTCATCCGTAAAGGTTCGTAAATTGGGCACACAGAACGCCATGCATGTCCAAAGATACTCCGATAAGTGTCCTACGTCAACTACCTAAATGCAACTAATTCAACAAATGTGTACATCAAAAACATATGAATAAGTTTTAGGCCTATGTCACACACGATCAAGCAGGTTAAAAAAACTCTGAGAAGCCATTCCCTCTTGCGTTGCTTGAGCCGTCGAATCAAACACTCACAAAACTCCTATTTTGGTTTGGAGCTATTACTTCGGGGCAGATTCAGATTTGTGTATCTAATGTCGCTAAGTGCTGCTAGTGACCAAGTGGTCATGCCATGCAAGGTTCCAACATCAACAGCTGCAATAAAAGCGTCACAAAGATATAGAACCGTCCTAGCATCTGATGTAGTAACGACATTTATCTTTCATCTCTGATCAGATTACGGCGTTCATTGTTCCTAACACTTTGTCGTGTTATCGGTGATGGCAGATCAAGGTAGCGATCCATACAGGTTGGATATGAACTAACGCGTTTCGAGTCGAGTCTCGATCGGCATGGCTAGCACATTTATCATTCCACTCCATATAAAATGAATCCGTAACCTCATCAATACAAATTTCTTAAGCTTGTAGTCTTCGGCATTCCATTAAAGAGAAACTAAAGTTGACATTTGTTTGAGAGTGAGATACTTCAAACTTTTATCCAGAATCTTTATCCAGGAAAAGGCGCGAGCATCTGATTAGAATCTAAAATCGCAATCCCATTTCCGTATCACAATCGTAACTGTAGTCCGATAGTAGTTTCTCCCGGGTGATTTTTTCCAACAGATGACTTTCATAAGATTGATTGGTTATGTTTTGCTTTGTCCAACATGTAATCTACTTCAATGTTATCCAATGGATGTAAACTGTTAGTCTTTAACAATATCACATTCTTTTCCGAGGGATGTCTTCCGTGGCCTGCAATGGAGAACATAACAAAGTTAGTGGGCTAATTGATTCGTCGAAATCAAATAGATTTATAGCCAACTTCATTTTTACTTTGCCATAAAGATCTTGACCGTAACTATAATCCGACAGATCCGTCCCAATGACGAGCACCAAATCGCGATTCATATACTTACAGAGCACACACGTTAACTCTATCTGACCTGAGCGATATACCACACAATAAATTTGGGTTAAGCTCCACAAGAATATGTAAAAAGAGCATTTTGGACGATTTTTCGATCAGAATTTTCTAAAAAAAGTTTATTTTTCCTTGAAAAAACTGCATGATAAATTAGTAAATAATAATCTGATATAAAATAAAATATGTTTTACCTAATTTTCCGTGCAGAAAAGCAAAAAGATTGAAGAAATCTAATAAAAACATCACTTTTCTTGTAACCCACATGACCGCCATCTTGAATTTACCCATGATCCTCTGCTCGGGGTGTTATGCAAATAGGCTCAAAATGACCCTAATAAATTCACGGAGTTTTAGCTCTCAGTTTTTTTGTCGTTTCGGAGATAGAAGCAAGAAACCAACAGGGGGAGGAAGTGCCTCACAGATCAAGTAGGGTTAAGGAGGTTACAGAGGAATCCTAATCTACGTCTACTGCGCATATATCTGCGCATCAACCAAATTAGAGATATGCGGATAAAAATTAACAGAAAATGGCAGTATGAACTTCAAATAGAACAGTTGTGAAAGTGTAAAATTAGATAACGTTTTCTAAGGCATTTAGACCGCAGAGAAAGTTCGAGGGCAAACGAACTAGAAATCAGGATAATTTTGTCTTATGACCATGATTGTCCATGTTGCAAGATGGCGGCCATGTTGGGTACCAGAAAAGTGATGATTTTGTAATTGTTCTTCCCAATTCCTCCTTTTCTTCGAGGAAAATGGGGCAAAATCTATTTTATTTCCCAACAGACTATTATTTACTAATTTATCGCGCAGATTTTGCAAAGAAAACAGATAAATAAAAAATTTAAAAAATCTGTCCGAAAAATCGACCAAAACAATGCCTGTTTTTTAGATGACGTCACTGGAACATCATCAAAGCCGTCAACTTGGATTTGTTTTACATTTTCTGGTAGAGCTTGACCCAATGGTATGATGTTGTAAGTTTCAGCTTCCTAGCTCAAGGGGTAAGTAAAATATTTAAGGATCATTCTGTCCCCTAGGGCTGGACAGGTCCCAAAAGTCCAGGCCAGAGAGGATTAATTCGTTACAATAGACCATTCAGAATTCAAGATGATGCAAAATAGCCCGATGAATTAATAATGTCCTACTTTATTTTGAATATGGAGGGTCTACTCTTGCGGGAAGATAATACAATGAAATTTATTTTCCGAATTGTCTGGTAGCTCCTTAGACTGTAGTGTATTTTAGATGCGATTTGCGTCACAAGTATTTTTCACAGACATTTGTTCAGTGGTTGCCTCCTTGATCATCGAAAGAAAACTCTCTTAAAAAATTAAAGATGGACACATTGCTCTTGATGGGGACGCTGTGTTGGCTAAGCATTTCTCTTTCTTCTAAAGAAGTATGGAATAGCGTACCTCGACGTCGTGCCTAGACTGAAGTGGATTCTACAAATAGTGTTATGATTTTATAAGTATGTCATTTGAAATAGCCTGCTCCTTGAACTGTTAAGTGCCATCTTATATCTGGAAACATTGATTGGCCTATTTCGCTGCACTCATTTTGTAGAAGAAAAAGACAAATTAATCAATTTGCCTTTGGACATGAAATCTGTCAGATGAACAGGTTTTTGTGAGGAAAAGAGAAGTTCTTATCAAAATGATGTCTGTACACGATGCCGAGAAACTGCATTCGTCTCAAAGCATTAGACTGGTTTACCTCCATTATCTGTCCATGCAGTAGACAGGTTATGTCGATTCAAAATTATGTCTAGATCTAGACTCATTCTCCGCATTGCGGAACGTATCGGGTCCGAATAGACACCACAGACACGGAGAATGAACGTCCGAATAAACACCACAGATCCGGAGAATGAACGGTCATGGCTCAATGTATGGCGAGCTAAACTGTGATAAAAAATCAGGCTGCTAGAATTATCGGCCGATAGAGTTTTAATGAGAATCTAGCCCGTGTCTTCAACGTAACGAATGCTACCCGTTATTGTATGAACATACAGGAGACATAGACAACAATGACCTCTAGAATATGGTATTGTAATTGTTGTTAGTACAACTGGATACTTTGCCGTCTTCATGACATACAATAAAGCACACATACCTGCGGTACGACTTCCACCAAACATCGCTAAATCTGATTGCGCTCGCTTGGTCTTTTCTTTCACTTTCATTATCGGTAAAAGTTGTGTTGATGAGTTCGAAGAAATAGGCGGCAACACCGACGGCAGAGACCGAACATGATCAGACTTCTCTGCCTCTCGGGAGCATTCGCCGTTGGTGAAAGGTTCTCGCCACGAAATATCAAAGAATTTGAAAATCCCTGAATCTTCATATGTAACTTTAGATAAACCTTTCTTCCTTTTCTTCTTCTTTCTTGTCAGCCCTGTGCCGTTTTCGTTGATAGCGACACTTATGACAGGGTCCAAAGATGACCTGGCGACCAAACTAACAATGGTTTCAGAGTCGGGTTTGAAATCCGTTTCGTCCTCTTTGGTTCTTATAGAGGAAGACGTTGCAGGCGCCGCGACACGACGACGTCCGCATTCCACCTGCAGTTTCAGATAATGTTCCAAAAGTTCCCTGTGTTTGTATCTCTCACGAAATCGTCTGTGGTGTAAAATCCATGACACAATTAAGAAAACTGTCATGAATACTCCAACAAATACTGGCAAAAACCAAGCCATTGATGGTCGATGTGTCTCGTGTGAGTCGAAATCCATGGTCGAGTTTGTGTGGTTTAGCATCCTTGTACGAACTCCTTTCTTCAATCGTGTGTCACGTTTGATCGCTAGTTGCTATTTAATTCGTTGGTGGACTATCAGCTACATGGCGGACATATCATTATATAGAAGAATACGGAAACATATAACGTTAGTCGCATAGTACCCAGGTGAGCTGTTGTTCAACAATACCCACTTATCGCGGATCACGATTTCAATTAAGCAAACAAACGTAGCGCCAATTACCTGCCGGGATTCGACCATGGTATAGTGGCTAGTATAATTATAGTGTCATTCTAACAAGCTGAAATTCGCCAAAGATAGCATCAAACTTTTATTACTCAAAGAAAGGACACGTTGGAAAAAGGAGAACATGCCGAATGCTCATTCTGTGTAGAAAGATATGAGCCGTCTCTGTTGAGGGTACTTCTTCGAAACCGTTCTGATTTGCAGCTTCCTTGTCCATCCAGAAAGAAACCGGTTGTTCGATTCAAGTGTGCACATGTAGACATAAATATATTTGCAGACACTAACCTTGAGTTACGCACGCTATCTATTCTGATATTTTGCTTAGAATTATTCAAAGAATCAATGATATACTGTGTATTATTAGGCGTAAGTATACCTTGGGATGAACAATGTGTATGTTCTTACATATATTACGAAGACATTTTCCCCTGTAGGGGCAGACACGGAAGAAAGGTCTTGTCACTGTACATGGCATTGTAATGTATATCCGGGTTTGCAATCAAGCGGAGGACAATACTAACGGAGGGTTCTGAACTGATTTCTGTAGAGTTGAAGATTTCAGTCCTTGTGACTGTAAACAGTATTATCACGATGAGCAAACTTCTATCTGAGTTTAGAGAACGCCAAATACGAAGATACAGCTTTAAGGAAATGTGTCGGGCATTCAGTTTTCAACCTTCAATAGAAATAACAATAGTCAGATCCGACATTCAATAGTCAGCGGTCGTCCATAAAAGAATTTTCGCGTCAAAAATCTGAATACCTATATTTCGTATGACAGTTAGCACAAATTCCAAATGTGTATGAAATCATAATAAAACACGTGATGGTTTCCTATAGGACAGAAGCGGTCAACAGTTTTCAATGATGTCGGCAAGTCCCAATGATGTTCTTCAAATGAACTCCTTTATCCAAATGAAAGAAAAAGATTTTTTTCGGGGAACATGCGGTTATGACCAATTCAAACATGTATGGACTGAAAATTTGAGAGAACTGGTGTATTCGTGGCAATGGAGAAAATCTCACTTCGGATCAAGGCGAAGAATACAATAATCAGAAAAAAAAGTATTTTTGTCCCATTATTATTATTCCATTCTAGATGGTCGAGATCATAAACTTTATTTTCTTAAATTAAATTTTATTAAATTTAAATTAAATTTTATTACATTTATATTAAATTTTAAATTTTAAAAACTTAAATTTAATTTTTTCATAAACTGTTTTCTGTTCTCTTGGTACATTATATTTCCGTCCAGAGAGACGAAGGAACCCATCGTTGCAAACAGATCTCAGTAACACCTTTCTAAATACTTTTTCCACTTAAAATATGACTGGGACACATACATTGAAAAACGAATCAATTGATTAAAGAATAATGGCCAATGATTAGCATTGTTTGTAAAGAACTCATCATGTTTTGCTGGCATCATGTAAACTGTTGACCGTTTCTCTCTTCTTGGAATGCTGTGTTTTTAGTTTTATTTTATACACATCTGGAATTGATGCTACTTGTGATACGAGACAGGTCTTTTGATTATTGACAACAATTTTTTTTTATGTACGAATATTAACTGTCGAATTTGACGCTTGTTGTTTGGGTGTATGTACCCGGGAAGGTGAATATCAACACTGGGATATTATAAGTTATCCTGTCCCTGCTCGTTTGATATTCAATTTTATTCTGTTTCCTGGCGAAAATTCCACACGACCGAGAAGAATGTGGCATTTTCGCCAGAAAACAGGATAAAATTCAGTATCAAACGAGCAGAGACAGGATAACGAATTTCTTTCTACGAGCAGCCTTTTAAACTCTAGAAAGAGGTGAGGTAAAGTAGGTTAAAATCTTGCTAATCTCAATACGGGAAAATTGATAATGAAAACGGCTGGAGACGCGTCAGATATTATGAAAATATTGACTTGTTTTGAGGGGAATATGCAGTTTTGTTGCGCCGAGGATGTGCATATTGCTCGAGCCGCAGGCGCGGGCAATATGCACAGCCGAGGGGCAACAATACTGCATATTCCCCTCACAACAAGGCAATAATTTCATTATTATATTTATCAACTTAACTCTCTGCTAATTTATTATCCCTCGAGCAAAATATTGTTTTATGTTTTATTTTGCAAGAGCGCAATCCTTCTGAGTTGGTTGTTTTCAGTGGGCAATCGCCTGCAACATAACTTATACACGAGATTCCACTGATTCTGAGCTGCTTCACTACTATCGTGTAAATCTCGCAACGCACGTATAGTTGTTCGATGAGGCTTGTAAGTTACCCCAATAATGTGCTTGAGTACGATTCTACTTACAATTAGATAGGGGCAAAATTTATTTCTGCTGTATTCTGCAGCTAAAATCAGCTCGACGAACTGCTCCATACACTGGAAAAAAATGAGCCATATATGCAACAAAAAAAAGAAGGAAAATTCCAAGTGGCGAAGTTTTGTGGCAGTATTGAGCCAATGTATTGACCGGCTCGCCAGAGGCTTGTTTGTCCCTGTATGGCTCACTCTCGGCTCGCTGCCTTGTAACAGAAAGCAAAACCGTGGATCAATTTGTGCGCAACAGTGAATCAGTGATCCACACTCGTCAAGGCAATGGGAACATATTTTCTGGCTCGTTTTGGAAGCAGCATTGGACCACTCGGACACAAATTTGAGGTCTCTCTCCGACTCATAGAGCCACAGTACCATATTTATGTGAGCCATATACAAGTTGAAATAGCCAATAAATGAAAGTGGGTGTTGCACCTGTGGATATTTGATCCGATCATTGTGGCTACAGAATAGCTAAATTATCCATATTTAATCCACCATTGGAATAGCAGAATGGCTAAATCATCCACATTATAACATTGTATCTTTATTTTCGGATCATCGATCCGAAAAATCTTTATTACTGGATCATCGATCCAATAATGATGGATCAGTGATCCAACAAGGTCAGAACACTGCTGCAGACCCCACAGGGGTCAGTGATTTGTCTCACCACTGGATCAAAAGATCAATGAAGTTTGACGATACAATAAAGCAACCTGTGGGCCTTTATGTGGATGCACACATCCATTTCTCATGAAGGTGTTTTATTATCAGACATCAGTGAGCAAAGCAATTTGCTGACGTGGAAAACTTGTTCGCATCAATACACGTTTATATACTACAAATTCATGAAGTGCTCTTGTCCATTGTTCACTGAATCAAGGTCATGTGACTGAATCAGTCCACAGTCAATTTTAATAATCACAATTTGGTATTATAGTCAATACTGGACGAATGATCCATTTCCATATTGTTAGATTTTATGTCAGCTGCAAGGGGCAGCAATGGATCACAGAGACAATTTTCTTCACATTTGATGAGAAATCCATTCAGATCCTGCATAGCTGGATAAATGAACCAGTTTACATTTATTTTGGATCTAAAATTCGGTGGACCAATCCCTGAAAAATTTACAACTAAGATTGTATCAATTTGGATCACAATACCCTCAAAGTGCTGGCTGAACAATCCATTTCTGTTTCACCACAACAGTAAGACACAACTGATGGATCAGTGAAACATATCACTGTGGTTTTGGATCACACTAACTATTTTATCTAAGATAATCTCATTTATTGGATCACCTGTGGATCAAATGCTTAGATGTCTGTATCAAACTGGCTCACTTTTTTCTAGTGTATCGGTACCAGACCACTATTAAAAATAGTGCCGATCCGTTAACCCCCTTTAGGCAACCTCTGCCAGAGAAGTGAATAGTTTTCAATATTTTTTCCAGTCTCTGTTGCGAGGAATAATTGAAGGCCAGTGGTGGGTGATTGGAGTATGATATGTGTTTGGTTCCGCTGTGAGTTTGATTTTAACTCAAGGCCTAATAAGCAGTTACTAAGAGGCACTATTTGGGTGCCTGTGCACCGCTTTCTGAAAGCAGAGAAAAAAGCCAAAATTGTGACGTCATTTGTACGAGCGCGCATAACTCAAAATTTCGATGGGCGACCCCCGTCAAGAAGCCTGTCCGGTTGTAGCACTTGAATAAAGGTACTTCTTGCCGAAAAATGAGAGTCTAGAGGAGATGCAATTACGTGGGCACTTGAATAAAGGTACTTCTTGCCGAAAAATGAGAGTCTAGAGGAGATGCAATTACGTTAGCAACTTTTAACATTGTCGCCAATGTAAATTTTAATAGTGGTCTGGACCCTAAAAGGGTTCCGTTTTCCGCTGATGTTGGGATCACTTGGTGTTGAAAAATGGACAATGGATAAGGCAGACCTATTTTTGGTTGAATTATGAAGTGTTTTAGGGAAATGTGAGAAAGGCCAGGCAATGTGAGGGCGGAGACGACGTGTGGCTTTATCTTTAGAACATTTGACGCTATTTTTGCCTGATTTGGTTACAGATTATTCGCTGTTGTTTTCTAAATTTTACAGTTGTCTGCTATATATATCGCTCGCTATAATATGCTATTGGGGCATGCTTCAAAGTTATGCCTGGAGAATACCCGTAACTAATCGAGGAATCGGGGGATTCCTATAGATGTCATCTGAAAAGGCCAAAATTATCAGAATATTGGTACATTGGCCGACAGGGGTAGTGTTCTTTAAACCCCTATGCAGCCCCAGTTGAAGCGACTCTATCCATCACTGATTCAATCAGCCACGTAATGTTGAATGATGACAAGGGACTCCGCCAACAGTGCTCCAGCCGCTGGACGGAGGCTATATTGTATAGGTTTAACTAGACACACCTCAATTTTTCCATGTTTTGCATGGATTAATGGACATTTGATCATATTTAGCCGAGCTCGAGAACACGATATAATAGCCGAAGTGGTTAGGGATTACCTTAAGTGACTTTTTCCGTGATAATAAAGTGTTTGGCTTGAATAGATACGTTCGTTCTCGGCTAATGGCGAACAAAAATGGCAGGGGTCAACCTTTATTGGTGTACTTGGTTGGGGGGTGGGGTCAGAATTCGTTGTATAATTGAAACGCGCTGTTCTTCAGCTGCAACTTCTGTGATTTTATTTGACCAGAAATAGTTTTTCCGTAAAACAGTTCCAAATTTCACAGTTTCACGATTCTGTTTTTATGATAAAACCAAACATTAATCTTAAAAATTGATCAAAATAAGCGATTTTGGGGGGTGCCATTGTAAAAAAATCACCATGATTCATGAGAAAGGCTAAAGAGGTCGTTTCAGGTGTTGAAATGTGGGCAAATGGGAGGAGCATCTTAGTAATTACTATTTGGGGATCTGGTGATGGCTGCTCGAGTCACACATGATAACATTGTTGACCCATGAATTTGTCTGAGGAAGTGAAAAAGTGTTGTATTTAGGTTGTGGTACATGAATTTCGAAGCCCCATAATTCGTCAACCGCTGAGCGAATCTCACTGAAATTTCTCACATTTTCTAGCCAGTCAACAAGGAATATCCATGCGAAGTTTGGACGTGATTGAGCAAAATTACCTACTCTAGTAGGTACCAGACCACTATTAAAAACCCCTTTAGTCAACCTCTGCCAGAGAGGTGAATTGTTTTCAATATTTTTTCCAGTCTCTGTTGCGAGGAATAATTGAAGGCCAGTGGTGGGTGATTGGAATATGATATGTGTTTGGTTCCGCTGTGAGTTTGATTTTAACTCAAGGCCTAATAAGGAGTTGCTAAGAGGGACTATTTGGGTGCCTGTGCACCGCTTTCTGAAAGCAGAGAAAAAAGCCAAAATTGTGACGTCATTTGTACGAGCAGCCATAACTCAAAATTTCGATGGGCGACCCCCGTCAAGAAGCCTGTCCGGTTGTAGCACTTGAATAAAGGTACTTCTTGCCGAAAAATGAGAGTCTAGACTTAATTAATCAATCGAGGAGATGCAATTACGTTAGCAACTTTTAACATTGTCGCCAATGTAAATTTTAATAGTGGTCTGGACCCTAAAAGGGTTCCGTTTTCCGCTGATGTTGGGATCACTTGGTGTTGAAAAATGGACAATGGATAAGGCAGACCACGCAAAGTTAGGTATTTTTGGTTGAATTATGAAGTGTTTTAGTAAAATGTGGGAAAGGCCAGGCAATGTGAGGGCGGAGACGACGTGTGGCTTTATCTTTAGAACATTTGACGCTATTTTTGCGTGATTTGGTTACAGATTATTCGCTGTTGTTTTCTAAATTTTACAGTTGTCTGCTATATATTTCGCTCGCTATAATATGCTATTGGGGCATGCTTCAAAGTTATGCCTGGAGAATACCCGTAACTAATCGAGGAATCGGGGGATTCCTATAGCTGTCCTCTGAAAAGGCCATAATTATCAGAATATTGGTACATTGGCCGACAGGGGTAGTGTTCTTTAAACCCCTATTCAGCCCCAGTTGAAGTGACTCTATTCATCACTGCTTCAATCAGCCACGTAATGTTGAATGATGGCAAGGAACTCCGCTAACAGTGCTCCAGCCGCTGGACGGAGGCTATATTGTATAGTTTTAACAAGACACGCCTCAATTTTTCCATGTTTTGCATGGATTAATGGACATTTGGTCATATTTAGCCGAGCTCGAGAACACGAGATAATAGCCGAAGTGGTTAGGGATTACCTTAAGTGACTTTTCCGTGATAATAAAGTGTTTGGCTTGAATAGATACGTTCGTTCTCGGTTAATGGCGAACAAAAATGGCAGGGATCAACCTTTATTGGTGTACTTGGTTGGGGGTGGGGTCGTTGTATAATTGAAACGCGCTGTTCTTCAGCTGCAACTTCTGTGACTTTATATGACCAGAAATAGTTTTTTCGTAAAACAGTTCCAAATTTCACGATTCTGTTTTTATGATAAAACCAAACATTAATCTTAAAAATTGATCAAAATAAGCGGTTTTGGGGGTACCATTGTAAAAAAAATCACCATAATTCATGAGAAAGGCTAAAGAGGTCGTTTCAGATGTTGAAATGTGGCCAAATGAGAGGAGCATCTTAGTAATTACTATTTGGGGCTCTGGCGATTGCTGCTCGAGCCACACATGATAACATTGTTGACCTGTGAATTTGCCCGAGGAAGTGAAAAAGTGTTGTATTTAGGTTGTGGTACATGAATTCGAAGCCCCATAATTCGTCAACCGCTCAGCGAATATCACGGAAACTTCTCACATTTCCTAGCCAGTCAACAAGGAATACCCATGCATAGTTTGGAGGTGATTGAGCAAAATTACCTACTCTAGTAGGCACCAGACCACTATTAAAAATAGTGCCGATCCGTTAACCTCTTTAGGCAACCTCTGCCAGAGAAGTGAATTGTTTTCAATATTTTTTCCAGTCTCTGTTGCGAGGAATAATTTTTAGGCCAGTGGTAGGTGATTGGAGTATGGTATGTGTTTGGTTCCGCTGTGATGTTGATTTTAACTCAAGGCCTAATAAGGAGTTGCTAAGAGCGGCTATTTAGGTGCCTGTGCACCGCTTTCTGAAAGCAAAGAAAAAAGCCAAAATTATGACGTCATTTGTAGGAGCGCGCATAACTCAAAATTTCAATGGGCGACACCCGCCAAGAAGTCTGTCCGGTTGTGGTACTTGAATTAAAGTACTTCTGGTCGAAATATGGAAGTCGAGACTTAATTAATCAATCGAGGAGATGCAATTACGTTAACTGTTTTTAACATTGCCGCCAATGCAAATTGCAATAGTGGTCTGGACCCTTAAAGGGTTTCGTTTTCCGCTGATGTTGGGATCACTTGGTGTTGAAAAATGGACAATGGATATGGCAGACCACCCAAAGTTAGGTATTTTTGGTTGAATTATGAAGTGTTTTAGTGAAATGTGAGAAAGGCCAGGCAATGTGAGGGCGGAGACGACGTGTGGCTTTGTCTTTAGAACATTTGATGCTATTTTTGTGTGATTTGGTTACAGATTATTCGCGGTTGTTTTCTAAATTTTACAGTTGTCTGCTATATATATCGCTCGCTATAATATGCTATTGGGGCATGCTTCAAAGTTATGCCTGGAGAATACCCGTAACTAATCGAGGAATCGGGGGATTCCTATAGCTGTCCTCTGAAAAGGCCAAAATTATCAGAATATTGGTACATTGGCCGACAGGGGTAGTGTTCTTTAAACCCCTATTCAGCCCCAGTTGAAGCGACTCTATTCATCACTGCTTCAATCAGCCACGTAATGTTGAATGATGACAAGGGACTCCGCTAACACTGCTCCAGCCGCTGGACGGAGGCTATATTGTATAGTTTTAACTAGACACACCTCAATTTTTCCCATGTTTTGCATGGATTAATGGACATTTGTTCATATTTAGCCGAGCTCGAGAACACGAGATAATAGCCGAAGTGGTTAGGGATTACCTTTAGTGACTTTTTCCGTGAAAATAAAGTGCTTGGCTTGAATAGATACGTTCGTTCTCGGCTAATGGCGAACAAAAATAGCTGGGGTCAACCTTTATTGGTGTACTTGGTTGCGGGGTGGGGTCAGAATTCGTTGTATAATTGAAACGCGCTGTTCTTCAGCTGCAACTTCTGTGATTTTATTTGATCAGAAATAGTTTTTCCGTAAAACAGTTCCAAATTTCACAGTTTCACGATTCTGTTTTTATGATAAAACCAAACATTAATCTTAAAAATTGATCAAAATAAGCGGTTTTGGGGGGTGTCATTGTAAAAAAATCACCATAATTCATGAGAAAGGCTAAAGAGGTCGTTTCTGGTGTTGAAATGTGGGCAAATGGGAGGAGCATCTTAGTAATTACTATTTGGGGATCTTGTGTTGGCTGCTCGAGTCACACATGATAACATTGTTGACCCATGAATTTGTCTGAGGAAGTGAAAAAGTGTTGTATTTAGGTTGTGGTACATGAATTTCGAAGCCCCATAATTCGTCAACCGCTTAGCGAATCTCACTGAAATTTCTCACATTTTCTAGCCAGTCAACAAGGAATATCCATGCGAAGTTTGGACGTCATTGAGCAAAATTACCTACTCTAGTAGGTACCAGACCACTATTAAAAACCCCTTTA
>JAVTVY010055497.1:0-30394 GCA_036873755.1 Hanleya hanleyi
CGCAGCTATATGGACTATTATGCCCAACAGGCCGGCGGTGGCCTTCCGGTCTTTAGTGGTGCACGCATGCAACGAGGACATGGACTGGGGAACATACTCGGAAGCATCGTCAAAACGTTCCTGCCCTTGGTAACGCGTGGAGTGAAAGCAATCGGCAAACAAGCGGTACGCAGTGGACTGCAAGTCGCCGGTGATGTCTTGGGGGGTACGGCACCCAAAGAAGCCTTGAAACGGCGGGCCAAAGAAGCAGGAGGCGTCTTGGTGGCCAAAGCACAACGCACCATAGAGAATAAAAGACCTGCACCACCGAGACCACGCACCAGTCGACGACCGACCCAGCGACGACGCACATCGAAGACCCAGGATATCTTTTCTTAAAACATGTCCTTGATCTACGCAGAGTCCTGCCCCTCCACCAACAGTGAATTTGATTTGTGGACCGTCCCACCCACACAGACCAGTGCCGAACAAGGATTATGGGTGGAGCATCTCCCGCTCTCCAGCATCAACGAAACAGGGCCCATCGAGTTCACCATCAGGAATGCGAATACGACCTATGTGGATTTAGCCCATACATACTTGTATGTGAAAGCCAAGATCGTCAATGGAGATGGCTCCAGAATCGTGGACCAAGCAACGGTGGGCCCGACGAATCTCTGGCTGCACTCGATGTTTCAACAGGTGGATATATTTCTCAGCGACAAACTCATCAGTGACTCGACCAACACGTACCCCTATCGAGCCTACATCGAGACGCTGTTGTCGCATGGGCGAGAGGCTAAAAAATCTCAACTGACAGCCGCTTTATTCTACCAGGACAAAGCCGAGCACATGGGCGCAGAGAACGACAATACCGGATATAGCAAACGGAAGGCTTTGACCGCGAACGGCGTCTCGGTGGATCTCATGGGTCGACTGCACGCAGACATGTTCATGCAAGACCGGTACCTGTTGAACAAGATCCCCATCAAAATCCGACTGATACGGGCGCCTCCGACCTTCGCCTTGATGGCCACTAACGTAGACGGGCATGCAGCTGACTATAAGATTGTCATCAAAGACGCAGTCCTGTATGTCCGAAAAGTGAAACCGAATCCAGCCGTTCAATTGGGACACCTCAAAGCCTTGGAAACAAAACCAGCCCAGTACCCTATCCGACGTGTGCAAACCAAAGTGTTCTCTGTGCCTGCTGGAAATATGGGCGCCAACAAAGAAAACCTGTTCCTGGGGGAATTACCCAAGCGATTGATCCTGGCCTGTGTGGAAAATACCAGTTTCAGCGGAGCCTACCCAGAGAATCCGTTTGACTTTAAACATTTCGGCATCAATTTTGTGGCCCTGCATGTGGATGGACAACAGGTCCCAGCCACGGCCTTAACACCGAACTTTGGGCGCCCGAATTTCATTCGAGCCTATCAGAGCCTGTTTACAGCCACCGGTCAAATCAACCAGGACGAAATATGATCAGTCGGGAGGACTACGCGAACGGATACACGTTGTTCTGTTTCGATCTGACCCCCACCTTAGAGAACGACCATCAGCTGGCCCTCGCCAAGCAAGGCAATTTACGGTTGGAAATCCACCTTTTACGAGCCCTGCGGAGCACCGTCAATGTCATCTGCTACGCCGAGTTTGACAACATCATTCAAGTGGACAAAGCGCGCAACGTCCTGTGTGACTTCTCCACCTAACATGGATACAGACCAGATAACCACCGTGCTGGAGAATGACCCAGAGACACGTATGGTCTTTCAAGGGGTGTTTGCCCGAAATGTGTTCCCATTAGACCGTATGTATCCTGCTGCCTACGTTCTCAACACGGACCCGATGGATCGGCCCGGTGAACATTGGGTGGGCGTGTATTTGACAGAACAGCAGGGCGAATACTTTGACCCGTACGGCCTGCCACCCCTCCATCCCGATTTAACAGACTTCATGGATCAAGGCACAGAGACGTGGTGTTGGAACAGTCAAACGTTGCAAAGCCTGGCCAGTAGCGTGTGCGGACAATATTGCTTGTTTTACCTGTACCATCGATGCCGGGGAAGACCCTTATCTACCATCGTACAGATGTTTGACGAGTACCCCAAGGCCGAGGACCGCGATGTACTCGTCTATGACTGGGCCGCCCATCATTTCAATGTACAAACCCCGTTCTGGGCTTAAGTTCTTTCAATGTACAAGCCCCCTGTTCTGGGCTTAAGTTTACAAGCCCCCTGTTCTGGGCTTCAGTTCTTTCAATGTACAAGCCCCTGTTCTGGGCTTCAGTTTTCACGTGGTTGTTCTCACGTTGTTGTTGTTACTGAATAAAAAACAAAATGAGATCTCACCAAAAACCCTGTCTTGTGTGTTTTCTATATGAGCATAATGCATGAAACTGGCTTTGAACACCGTATTAGCCAATCAGTGGCCTAGAATGGAGCCAAAGGTAACCCATCCATGTCCAGAAAACATTACCCGGGTGTACAAGAACCCGGATGTAGGCGCGGACGTAGGCGAAAGCATCCCAGTACCCGGATGTAGGCGCAGACGTGAGCAAAATTCTAGTACCCGTCCATTGGTTCTTTTATCGATCGCTCATTGGCTCTTTTTCTCGACCGCTGATTGATCCAAATGGAACTGCCCATCCTTCCCAGGTTAATTTACAATCCCCTTTTGGGGTTCAAGCTCTGTATATCGATGCCGCAACATTGTCGCCGAACCTTGCCGAAAGGGAGACCTTGGACCGTTTGACCTGGATGTGACCTTTGACCTTTTGACCCGACATTCATCCGCGCACTGCCGGTGATGACGCGTGCGCGCGTGTGTACGGGCGGAGAACCCGCGCGCGCGCGCGCTGCGGCCGGGGCGGGCCGGGCCGGGCCGGGAAAACCCCCGGAGGTTGAACATCCGGACGTCTAAGAGAACATTGGAACTCTTCTGGGTTTGGAGGTGAAACCCGGAAGTGACGTCACAACCCACGTGACCTGCGCAGCAGAATGGAAACGACACCCTAGTCTAGCCCCCTCACCTAGGCTTCACATGGATACCTCACTCGATCCCATCGGCCCACTAGTGGCCCACCTAGACCCCAACACGTCTATTTCCATACCCCTTTGTCCACTGCGCATGCGCAGAGTGACGATATTTCAATCCCGCACTCACCTCATCAGATGCCCCCTCACATAGGCTTCACATTGATACCTCACTCGATCCCATCGGCCCACTAGTGGCTCCCCTAGATCCCAAAACGTCTATTTCCATACACTCTGTCTAATGCGCATGCGCAGAATGACGATATTCCTACCCCACATCCACCCAGTCGGATGCCCCCTCACATAGGCTTCACATTGATACCTCACTCGACCCCATCGGTCCACTAAGGGCCCACCTAGATCCCAAAACGTCTATTTACATGCCCTTTGTCTACCGCGCATGCGCAGAATGACGACAACGACCGAGAGACTAGTCCGGGTGGATGCCTCCTCACATAGGCTTAACATTGATACCTAATACAACTCCATCGGCCCATTAGGGGCTCCCCTAGATCCCAAAACATCTATTTCCATACACTTTGTCTACTGCGCATGCGCAGAATGAGGTCAGCTCCACGTCACACCCATCCCTTCGGATGCTCCTCCACGAATGCTTTACATTGATACCTCATACGACTCCATCGGACCGCTAGTGGCCCACCTAGACCCCAAAACGTCTAGCGGGACCCATACAGGGTCCAGTTTTCGACACTAGATGACCACATCCCGACAAAATGGCCAGTTTCGACACCGGACGTGCCGCCATCTTGAACCAGAAGGCAGACGCCGCCATCTTGGATATGTCCCATAATGCATCCGGTCAAAATACTCGCTTCTGATTGGCTGAGGGCAGCGCCCCACCCAACCGGAAGTGAGCGCTCCACAAATGAGAGGCAATTTACTCTTTTCCTACTAAGAAATACGGAGGTGAACGCCATTGTGGGGAAAACCCCCAGTACATGACACAGAGATGAACGACACAGACAGGTCTGTACATGTCCAGAGGTCAGTACTCTCCGGTCACCTCCGGGTCTTTTCGGTCACCGCCATTACATCTTCACGGACTTCAACGAACTCGCCAGGCCTCTTCGGTATTCTCCGGGTCTAGTCCGCCATCACATCTCTCGGTACCTGCCGCCACATCGACCTCACCGAAAAGACACGAAGGTGAACGCCATTCTTAACCCCACAGATCCCTCCCACGGACCTGACCGAAGATATACGGAGGTGAACGCCATTGTGGGGAAAAACCCCAGTACATGACAGACACAGACAGGTCTAGACATGTCCAGAGGTCACGCCCCATTCACCCAAACCGGAAGTCACGTCATTTTTACATCCGGGTGAAATGAGCTCGGATATAGCTTCTCTCTACTACTTATGTGCATATTTGAACACTTTTACTCACAATGGTACACTTTTACGCGTTCATTAATTTTAGGCGTTCAATAAGTGTTGCACACGACGTGTTCAAACGTAAACACATGTGTTCATATATGAACAACATATATGAACACCATTTTTAACACCGATGTTCAAAATGATGTACTTATTTGAACACAGTTTTCATATTTGAACACCCTCTGTTGACCGGTGAGGGAGTTGATCGGTGAGGGAGTTGATCGCCGAGGGAGTTGACAGGTGAGGGAGTTGATCGGTGAGGAAGTTGATAACTGACGAGAGAGTTGATAGGTCAACTCCCTCACCGATCAACTCCCTCATCAATCAACTTCCTCACCTATCAACTCCCGCACCGATCAACTCCCTCACAGATCAACTCTCTCATCAGTCAATTTTCCACCTATCAACTGCCTCACCGATCAACTCCCTGTAAGAATAATTCTCTGACATATCAGGTCAACATGATTTTGTTTGATGTATATTCATATCCGCCTATAATTTAATTTGAGATGAGAAAAATGTTACAAATAAGATGCCTATAAAAATGCAAATTTTATAAGATCTAGTACACCCGTAAGATTTAATTCATCTCTATACTTTGCACAGAAGATTACATTGTTGATATCACGAGAAGATGATGGACAGTCTTATTCCGATATTTTGGTTATTTCCTCTGGAAAACGATTTTGCTATTCAAAATTTCGTTTATTTGCATGAAACGGGTTTTTTTTCGCAGGTTCTAACTCTGCACTGTGGTCGTGGTTCAATGCAGAAGTAGTCGAGAAAGGAGAAGTACAAATCTGAACACTTCTGTAAAATGCGAAAATGTTTTGAAATAAATCACTATAGTGTTATCATAATTGACAGTGTTACCGGTCTTGAAGAAATTATGAAAAAATGTGCAGAAAAATTAGTATTTAAAAACACTATTTAAAAAGTAGAAGATATGTGTTCAAATGTGATATGTGCATATTTGAACATTTTTACTCAGAATGGTACACTTTTACGCGTTCAATAATTTTAGGCGTTCAATAAGTGTCACACACGACGTAAGTTCAAACGTAAACACATGTGTTCATATATGAACAACATATATGAACACCATTTTTAACACCGATGTTCAAAATGATGTACTTATTTGAACACAGTGTTCATATTTGAACAGGCTAGCGTCCCCTTTTTTGACAGTGAATTGTTGTGGAGTGGTTTTGTTCGTTAGGATGTTCGGTATGCAAGTTTTCCACTGGGAAAGAGTATCGGATATGGTACTGCATTTACCATCGCATTTGGAATGGCCGGTAATTTGGTTTAACAATGGTTCCGTCGTTTCGTACCATGACCACGTAGATTATTATTCAAACTTCAATCTCAGGTATAGATCTCGTTTTATTGTTCAATTATTTATAGGGTTTGTAGTGTGAACTTTCTCACAAAAATTCTTACAATAGAATACAGAGCCAACAAACACTTTCGTTTTTGATAGATCTGTGAGTCACGGTCACCCTCGAGTTCCGGTCTTCTAAGAATGTCAACAAGATTGGGCCAATGGATGAGAATGATACGTGATGTCAATGCCAACTAGGTCATTAACCTTAGTCGATGGTTAAAACCAATAACCAGAACAAATGTTCCAGTACCTGGAGGAGGGTATCGGCGGATTGATTGGCCACATGCAATCACTGAAGTTCATTAATTACTAGTACTTCGTTTACACTACATATACTTTAGTGTTACCCTAGGGAATGGTTAAATGTAGGAATTGGAAGCAACCAGAATGTAACCATTTGTTAGAGTAATTTCAAAATAGAAGTGACAGACTGTCGACAGTTCTATTTAACATGCTCCTGCATCCCCATCAATCTTACTATATAATTCAGGGCATGAAAAAAGGATAGTTCTATTTTACAGCTTTAACTGGCAAATCGATAGAACGCAGGTTGGGTTCCCTTCAAATAGATATACGGTGAGCAGTATCTGGAGCATCTTCACCAGCCAAGTCAACTACATCGCAAAGCTCTCTACGCTACCTTGACATTCTTGGCTGGTGGCAGAGGAATACTGCTCTGCGCCACCTAGTGGAAGTTTTAACGATGAGCGACTTTTTGACTCCAGGAGTTGTTTCCCTTCAATTTCAAGTCGGCCACACACGTAAGGCGAGTTGCTATCGTTCGACCTTGCAGCGCGTCCCAAAATCTGATTCAATTGATCAGATACACCGAAAGTGGCCGTGATAATGCTTCTCCTGTTTTTTATCGGCAGAATTTTCCCGCACATTCGACACAGCTCGTTCTTAGTGGGGGCCGCCATCTTGGGAAACCAACTACTACCGGTACATAACGCGCATTTTGATTGGATGCAGCAAGCCGTCTCTGCATTCCACTCAACGATGATTATTCATGTTCCAGCTTTACTAGAGAAGTACGCCAAGGCGATGTACAGAGCAACGTGATGTACGTCGACTTGGCTAGAGAAGATGTATCTGGAGTAATTATTCGTGTAAATAACCTGTTTATATCCGGTTATATTACCCTGCATGTACCTTACCATTGTCACGTCAACATTGTACATCAACATAATGATATATTGGCACATCGTTCATTCTACAGAGAATAGGGATACCGGTTTACCCTAAATGATGAATACATTTGGGAATATTGTGAAGCGCCACCGGGAAGTTGAAAGCAGAAAATCAGATAATACAGACACAACTGGCTGATGGATTGATTGATTCGATGAACAGAATAAGAGATATAGAGTGATACAATAAACTACCATATAACCGTAACCGTAAGTCCGTAATAGAATAGATATTCACCAACTTAAACGATTGATGTGTTCAATATTGCTCATATCAGTATGATTTTGATCACTGATAGCTCCTTTGTAAAACGATCCATCATTTGAACGACATGCATCATAATAGAAGACGCGTTTCTGATTATCTACACTAATATATTCTTCATAGCTTGGACAATTGTATTGTAGTCGTGGTTCATGTTGGCCTCTTCAAATCCATTCCAAGCCAGTCTCAGTCGAAGGTTACCAATGATGTTGAGAAGACGTATAAGGACTGTCTCCAAAATCCAACTATTGTCAAGTTATTGTAAATCGGACAGAATTCCAAGTCTTGTCCAGAAGTTAAAACACATAACAGATTGGTCCACTCGAGTAGGAATATATCTAACACTTTAAAATGTTTGGAGTTGCGTTTGCTTGCGAACGGCTTGTTACCAATCTAGGTAAACGAAGATGACAAATCAGGAAATATTTCGTGATATTATATCTGAGTTTACTGAGATTGTGTTCATAGCTCTATTCAGAAAGTGTATTATCTCCCTCTGAATCACCGTCGCTCCGTCACTGCGATCGGAGACATAAAATGGTGCCTTTGGTATATAAGTAATGACCTTGGTTTCACTTTTACCAAAGGTCCTTGCAGCTATTTCCAATTATAGATTGATAAACTATTCCGGATCATTTGTTTGAAAAAGTATTTTTATTACGGGGAATATCTGTCTACAATTTTTGCATATAATCGATAGCTCTTGAATACATTTTAAATGTAATATTCTAGAACAATTGAACGGTTAATTACTTAAACTACTGTAATCTCTAGGGCCCTTGGTGCGTACAGGACGTTCCCTCCACCACTGCGCCTCTAGCGGTACAAGGGAGATAACACATTTTCTGAAAAAGGTCACACAACAGTATGGACTAGTTTACTGTCCCACAGGAAAAATAATAATAATAATACTGACACGATTGATTGATTCGGTGAACAAAATAAGACGTAACCTTACTGCACCAATAAACTCAGCTATTCCGAGTATATTTGGGAAAATGCCAATAATAACAGTAGTATTCTTTCGATGCAGTCTCTCGGTATTATTTTGACGGTAAGCTATTATATTCTTAGCCAAAATATATATAACTATCGAAGTGATTACAGGGTATGTGCACTTGTATTATCAAATGTATGTCACAATGTACAGAATCAGTAAAGATATACTCCTCGGATAACCACTATACCACACCTAAGTACAAGTATATTGATTATATTATATTATAATATATAATTATATGTTGATTATATTTTTTAGTCTCAACATTTGTACCGTGTGGCTGATGAGTTTATATTCCTCCTTAAGATCGTAAAGAATAAATTATGATAATGTTCTCCGAACACTTTCCCAAAATTGCTTGAATTCATTATACAGAATATCTCTATTTCCTATGAAGGATGTGGTACATTCGCTGTATTCATGCTGGACAACGCTTTGCTTAATTTCCAAGCTCATATGGAGCTATAACGTGTTGATTTATGAAACTTTTCTAACAGGCTGAATTTCCTAACAGTAGTACCCTGACACCTCACAATAGAATAAAGATTTGTATCTGCCACAACAAAACCATTTATGCTTATTACTAGTCGTACCGAAGTGGAATAGACCGGACCAAAAATGTGGGCAGATCAGATTAAACGTTTGGACGGCGTAGGATGCTCTATGGGTTGGATATTACGCGTGTTGTACCCTCAACAATCAGTGGTCCATATTAATTTGTAACCATGGCAACTTTATGAATGCCTTGGAGATGAATCCCAATAATATTTCCCATCTCTAACCCAATTCTCACACCCACTCCTGGTCACAGAGCTGTAAAATCTCCAAACATTTTTATTTCATATTTCACAAAAAGTATATACATTCTACTTCATATGGTAAATTAAAGAAGATTTGACTATGGAAATAAGCCTGTTGAGCTTTAAATAAGAAAACAGGTCATTTCCCTATACTAATTCAGTGGTACAGGATATATACACAAATGATGCATATGTTTACAAAAGGTAAGGTGAACCCCTATTTTTATCGTTGTTCATTAGTAAAAGTTTAAGCACATTCTTACTGTTAAAAGGAACTTCAACTACTCCCTTAATTGGAGGAAACAGGTTGAGTTCTACTCTTAGAGATAAGATACTGCTTCAGAACATCAGATATTCTACCGGTATACTATTATAGCAATGTATCGAAGCAATGGCAAGGTTCTGTGGCAGCATCATTTTTTTGTTGTTGCAAAACTGACAAGAATTGTAAATGAACCTACAGCGAATTCTGCGTGAAGCCTTTAGGGTCTTGGATAGTTCTGTGAGTCATGGTCGCTTTCATATCCATATGTCTTAAAGGATTGTCATTAGGATTCTGGTTTGTACTTCCGACTGAAAAATGGTCCAATGGATGAGAATCAGGCGTGATTGAAATGGCTATTAGGTATTTAACGTTAATCAATGGTTAAAATCAATAACCAGAACAAATGTTCCAGTACCTCGAGGATGGTATCGGCGGATTGATTGGCCACACTCAATTACTGTGCTCCATGATGTATAGTTCATCGTTTGCACTAGCGAAAACAGTGATACTCTAGGGAATGATTTAATCTGGAACATTTCTTTCAGAAATTTCCAAACAATAAAGAGAGAATAAATATAAATACATTCAATTAACCTTCCAAACTAACGAAAAATGATTTCACTTGTCGATTCGGTGTATGATACTCGTTGTATTATATACTTCAAGCAAAAGTCTATGTTTTGAAAAGTTTCAGTTAGATAGCTATATACCGTGCGGTGAGTGTTTCGTAATTTAATATGTGACGGGCAAAGTATCCCTGTTAATACGTTTGTTATATTTTGTTATCAGACGTATGACACGAAGTTGCAACCTCTATCAATCAGGTCCACCTGCTGATTCAGCTATTGGCCTGTCAACCTTCCCAAATATGTAACATAATGCTCACTAAATATGTATTGTTCTGTCATGCATCCTGAACATTTAACGCGATGTTCGCAATCATGACTCACTGTCCTGCCAAGCTTCCTGAATATAAATAACGATGTCGACCTTCTATCATGCTATATATTATGTTGCCAAGCTTCATAACATAATGTCTACCTTTATATCTGGCTAGGTCCTGTCAAGCTTCTCAAGTATCAGTCATGATGCCGATCTTCAGATCAGGTCATTGTCCTGTCAAGCTATTATCCTGTCAAGCTTCTCAAGTATCAGTCATGATGCCGATCTTCAGATCAGGTCATTGTCCTGTCAAGCTATTATCCTGTCAAGCTTCTCAAGTATCAGTCATGATGCCGATCTTCAGATCAGGTCATTGTCCTGTCAAGCTATTATCCTGTCAAGCTTCCCAATAATTAACATAATGTCCACCTTCATATTTGGCTATTGTCCTGTCGGGATTCCTGATATCTAACATAATGTCCACCTTCATCTTTGGCTATTGTCCTGTCGGGATTCCTGATATCTAACATAATGTCCACCTTCATATTTGCTTATTGTCCTGTCGAGATTCCTGATATCCAACATAATGTCCACCTTCATATCTGGTTATTGTCCTGTCAAGATTCCTGATATCTAACATAATGTCCACCTTCATATCTGGTTATTGTCCTGTCACGATTCCTGATATCTAACATAATGTCCACCTTCATATCTGGTTATTGTCCTGTCAAGATTCCTGATATCTAACATAATGTCCACCTTCATATTTGGCTATTGTCCTGTCAAGATTCCTGATATCTAACATAATGTCCACCTTCATATTTGGTTATTGTCCTGTCAAGATTCCTGATATCTAACATAATGTCCACCTTCATATCTGGCTATTGTCCTGTTGAGATTCCTGATATCCAACATAATGTCTATCTTCATATCTGGCCATTGTCCTTCCAAGCTTCCTGATATCTAACATAATTTCCACCTTCATATCTGGTTATTGCCCTGTCAAGCTTCCTGATATCTAACATAATGTCCACCTTCATATCTGGTCATTTTCCTGTCAAGCTTCCCGATGTCTAGCATAATGTTCACTTTCATGTCAGACTATATTGCTGTCAAGCTTCTTAAATATCAACCATGATGTCGATCTTTCTGTACGGTCATTGTCCTGTCGAGCGTCCTGATATCTAAGATAATGTCCACCTTCATATCTGGTTATTACCCTGTCAAACTTCCCGATATCTAACATAATGTCCACTTTCATGTCTAGCTATATTGCTGTCAAGTTTCATAAATATCAATCATGATGCCGATTTTCCTATCTGGTTATTGTCCTGTCAAGCTATTGTCCTGTCAAGCTTCCCGACATTAACATAATGTCCATCTTCATATGTGGCTACATTGCTGCCAAGCTTCCTGATATCTAACGCCTTCATATCTGATTATTGTCCTGTCGAGCTTTCTAAATATCAATCAAGATTGTCCAGTCAAGCCTGAATATCTTACATAATGTCCACCTTCTTGTCTGGATACAGTCCTGTCAAGCTTCCTAAATACCAATCATGATGCCGACCTTTCTATCTGATGTAGCTTCATATCGGATAATTGACATGTCAAGCTTCCCGAATAACTAAGATATATTTGTCACATTTCATATCGCATTGTCGGGCTTCCTAATTATCAAACATTATGCTCACTTTCATAACAGTCATTACAAGCTTCTTGAATATTCAACATGATATTAAACTTATTATCCGATTAGTGCAATTTCAAGCTTACGAAATATCTAACAAGATGCCAACGTTAATATCTGACTAGTATCCTGTCAAGCTTTATGAATGTCAAACCTGATTGTCAAACATGGCTATTGTCCAGTTCAATCCAGATACACCACCGGGATCCGTGATATATTGAGTTTACTGGAACCGTAGTTCAGCCAAGCTTCCATATCGAACGTGATCTCCATCTTTTTTCTGACTATTGCCATGTCAACGAATTCTAAATATCCAACATGTCAACCTTCAGTTGATGGTTTCTTGTCCTGCCGAAAATCCTGAGAAACTAACACATTGCTCAATCCTGCTTATTGGATTCCGACATTAGCCTCGTGAAAAAATATCACGGTGCAACCCTGGTTAGCTTCTTACTGTCAAGCCTCATAAATATCTATCATGAAACTAACGTTTGAAATCTGTCTAGTGACACAACAATCGTCCTGCCAATCTTCATATCTGGCTAGTATTACACCAATCTTCCTACCAATATTTCATATCTGGCTAGTATCACAATAATCGTCCTGCCAATCTTCATATCTGGCTAGTATCACAACAATCGTCCTGCCAATCTTCATATCTGGCTAGTATCACAACAATCGTCCAGCCAATCTTCATATCTGGCTAGTATCACAACAATCGGCCTGCCAATCTTCATATCTGGCTAGTATCACAACAATCGTCCTGCCAATCTTCATATCTGGCTAGTATTACACCAATCGTCTTGCCAATCTTGATATCTGGCTAGTATCACAACAATCGTCCTGCCAATATTCATACCTGACTAGTATCACAACAATCGTCCTGCCAATCTTCATATCTGGCTAGTATCACAACAATCGTCCTGCCAATCTTCATATCTGGCTAGTATCACAACTATCGTCCTGTCAATCTTCATATCTGGCTAGTATCACAACAATCGTCCTGCCAATCTTCATATCTGGCTAGTATCACAACAATCGTCCTGCCAATCTTCATATCTGGCTAGTATTACACCAATCTTCCTATCAATAATCATATCTGGCTAGTATTACACCAATCTTCTTACCAATATTCATATCTGGCTAGTATCACACCAATCTTAGTACCAATATTCATATCTGGCTAGTATCACAATAATCGTCCTGCCAATATTCATATCTGGCTAGTATCACACCAATCGTCCTGCCAATATTCATACCTGGCGTTCGTACAATAATGCTAAGCACAATTTACAAAAAAAGGAATGGTCAATGATGTCAACGAGTCAGTATGATGCTTTTGTCGTGGAATCCTTTTGATTCAGTCAGAAAAATGGTGATGGCTATTTATCGTTGACATGGCCCTGTCATCGACATTTATTGGGTGAGGACAAATGGTGACGTGGGCATTTCTTCGCCATGGGCCTGGTCATCACCGATTTATGGGGATGGCTATCAGCATATAACGATGAGGAAGGGTGAGTGTAAATTCAGGCCCCATCACCAATAAATGGTAAAGCCCATCGCCTTTTTAGTGATAGCTACCCCCCTTGGTTTGTCTGTGTTGAGTATGCTCACACACTTTATCCAAATGAATAAATCGGTGGCCCATTTCCATGGCTAGATTGTCTTGTGAAATATAATTCGTCGCACTATCGTAACAATTGTTCAGAATAACTTTACGATTGGTTTTATTCTACTCAAACCCATCCGGCTGATACCGTTACATAGCTGACCTAGATAGCCGCGCCTGTAACAATTCAAGAAAATACATTTAAAGTTTAAAGTAGCGTTTACGATGTAAATCCCATAAGGCGCCGAAGACGAATACACGGGTATCTAACCCACTTGGAGTGTGGATCCTCCTCTGTATCCCACTGAGCACGTTCTCTAAGAGGCAGTCTGTATATGTCAACAGTTAACCGTGTTCTGTGGCCGAGGATACACACAGGACACGCTCGAGAACACTGAGGCCACGGCAATATTGAACAGGTGTAAACGACACTGTTTGTTCGGACGTTTTCGGGTTGTAGCTATTCAGTGTTACAGTTACCCGCAAATTCCCGTATAAATGTGCAGTGTACCAGAATCTCATATTAAAATAAATCTTGCAGTTGGATTATCGGTCTTTAGCCCCAAAACGTCGGCGGAATGGGTCAAATTTAATTGTGTTGAATAATTTTTGTTGTTAAATACATATCATATCTCGGACCCCTCTCTTTTGCCACGCCCGTCCCCCTCAACCCACAGATAGAGACTGCCTTTCCTAATTCGTATTTCAATTCTTACTCTATCCCAATAGCACTTTAACGGCTCTTCGTGTTTGTAAATATACATCTATACATGTTTTGAGTTGTGTATTAAAAGACAAATACTGATGGCAAAGTAATGGTCATGCTCTATTTTATTACCGGTACTTAAAGGTTATACAAAATGGTCTCAAAATCTGCTACTTTTTGTGCTAAGTTGTAGTAGAGGTGATTATATAGACTTGTTTTACATCATTTTTTGTATGTTTTCAAACTGCCCAAGGTTGGAAATAGCAGCAGTAAAGTGCGACAATTTCATGCCCCTTTCAAAACGGCGAAAGCTGTGACCGCTTGACCTGTGACGTCACAACCTGATTACGATCTCGCTGAAACGCCTGTTGTGACGTCCAAATGTCAGCGACATCACGCTAGAACTCCCACAGTTGGGTGAATCTTTCGTAACAACGCCCGACGTTATAGACTATGACGTTTACGGCGCAATCGTAATCAGGTTGTGACGTCATGCACCAGAGGTCACGGCTCCAATAGGTTTTCCCCCACATGTGTGCTATTCGTGTCCTAAAACCCACTTCGACGACATTATTCGAGAAAAAAAATACTAATTTGTTGTTTGGAACACTACTGGGTATGTTTTAATGCAAAGTAGTATAGAGTCATTTGGTATAACCTTTAACAATATCCGTATATAAAAACGAGGGAAGGGGAAGAAAATCTTAATAAATTGATATCTTACCAACGCTCCCTATGTTATTTGCCATTATAGCATGTAACTGGGAAGCGTTGATAGGATTTGAATTTATTAAGATTGGGTGGGGACATCTTGGATCTTAATTGTCAAGAAGTGCAGATGCCCCCTGTGAGTTCTTTTGTTAGTATCATCTTCTAAAGTCTTCTCAGAAGTTTAGAGATGTGCTGGAACAATGGGAAGACTCGTACCGAAATAGTATTATTATCCAATCGGTATACTTTATCGTATTATATTATAGACATTTATTCTTGAGATTCCGAAGACATGCAATGCCTATAACAACTTTCAATAAATGTGACTGAATGGAATCTGAGTGGATATCTCTCAAATAGCGTCTTTCGCTTCCTTCAACGTCAGTCGTAGTAAGAAGACCGAAACATTATAACTGTAAAGTGAAGATGACGTCACGTCCAGTGCGAGATCACATCCGGGTCAAAAGTCATTTCCGGTCACGTCTGGGTCAATGGTCACGTCCTGGGTCGCGTGGTTTCCGGTGTCAGCCTGCGCATGCGCAGTCGGGGAATAGTAGAAAAACGGAATTCGTGTGAACGTTTTGGGCTAGAGGTGCAGGGTCATCCCTGGTCCAAATGGATCGTGTGAGATATCAGTTTGAAACACGCATGAAGCAGCATCCGACTGGACAGGTGTGAAGTGGAAGTAAAGCTATGGCGAGCATGCGTCGCCAGGGAAATGTGGAAAAAAGGCACTTGAATGGACGTTTTGGGACAGAGATGGGACCATCATTGATCCGAATGGGTCGTGCGAGGTATCAGTTTGAAGCGCACGTGAGGGAGCATCCCATGGGACTGGTGTGTAGTGGAAATAAGGCTATGGCACATGCATAGTCAGGGAATAGTGGAAAAGGGCATTTGAATGGACGTTTTGGGGTCGAGGTGGACCATCCGTGGTACAAATGGGTCGTGTGAGGTGTTCTATTCAAGCGCTCATGGGAACCGAGTGCCTTGCGTCGGGTGATCTTGTCCAATCTGAAGTCACCATTTGGTGTTGCGTCACCCTTCGGTCATGTTAGCTAGACGTATCCCTCATTGGCGTAGGGCAGTCCAGGATACTGTAAGGGCAACATGTCCTGGGACAGCTGTCTGTGAATTTCAATCGCATTTTGCAGGGCCTCGATGGGCGGTAGTCCCATATCCTCTTCCAGTTGACGCTTGATCTTCATGATGGACATGCGTGGGATCACCTATTATTTCAAACGACAGTAGACTATACGGTTCATAGATTGTTATGGTTGTTTTTCGGATGAAGGGTCACATTTGGATGTAAGTCTGTTGTAGGTTGTCCTGTCCGGCATCCTTGATCGCGACAGCGTTGGTATTAATAGCTCCTGCCACAATCCGATCCCAGAGTTCTTCATCAGTCAGGCTTCCTGGGACGTTATAATGAAATCGGTCTTCTTACTACTACCAGGATCGGTTTTCCTTCCGAGGGTCGTGTTCACGTGCTATTTGAGAACCAAAAACATCCGAACTTTAATTACCCCCAGATTGTAAATGATTCTATTGTGTCACTTCCAGGCCTGCGCAGGTTGACATCCGGTCCACGTGAGGTAGAACCGGCTGGGATAAGACTGACGAAGTTATCCTTGTTAAAGATACGAGATACGTAAACACAGGGGCTATGATAAGACCTTCCATGTTGGAATTTAAGCCGAGGACAGACGACCAAGTTTTCGATGACAAAATTTCATCTGGCCCCCGAAATAACATGAACGGCTATCACATCCAGAAATAATTGTTTGTGTGTACACGTCGTCATACAGAATAAGCCAGGCAGTATAAGAACGGGAAAATGTTGAGTGTAAGAGCCGTATCGATTCTGCTAGACCGATAACAACCTCGAGAGAGCGTTCGGAATACCAAATCTGCGGATTTCAACAACAAGCACAAGAAAAAAAAATACCATGATCTCTTTTCCTTAGCGGTCTGAGCAAAGGTGCCATAAGGAGCGTGAAGAGTACCTTTCCCTAAATTACCATTCTGTATCGTTAAGACTCATAAGCGGGAGCAGTGCATGGGGCATTGACGTGGTCGCTCGACAACATTCACTGATCCATTCTAATAACGCTGAAGCCCAAAGCAATTCTAGCAGAGTGGTTCCTTTGAACTGATCGGGGATTGATTTACAAATTGAAGACCAATATTGTATTTGTAGTTGGTCTGCACAGATGAGCGGAGATGGAAATTCGTTCTGTAGATAACGCATCTTGTGTGAAAGCGGATTAACGACCGTTAGGTTTTTCTTTGACAGGACGGGACTACCGCACTTAAAACCAACTGAACGACACAAAAGCAACGTAAATGCGACAGGAAGAACCACCAAGAATTTGGATGGCTGTCAATCTAAATTACACTAACAATTATTTTCCATGGAGAAGTCCTGGTTTGCTAAAAGTTTCCTGGGATGCGAGAACATTCATGGCCATAATATGTACTTTTTCTTTATTTGTAAGTAGATTCATTCCGGTTTCGTCTGATTTTTGTCGAAACCGGGTCAATAAGATGTTTTCCACCAACAAAAGCGGACGTTTCTGTCAGTTGAAGGACAAACACTGACGAAACATTTGAACTGGAGTGGTGTAAACGGTTTACTGGAGCAATGAATAATAAATCTATATAATAAATACATCCCTGTCCGAGGTTCGTTCCAACACTTCCAATCCAAAGTAGGGAACCTTCTTACTTCCTTGGATGATTTGATATATTGTGCACTAAGAGAGAGAGAGAGAGAGAGAGAGAGTGAGAGTGAGAGAGAGAATTAAGGTTTAACGTCGCGCACTAGTAAATTGTATGTATCCTTCTCAAATTTCCAATGATGATTTATATTTTCAGTGGTGAAAATTTAACAGCAAATGTTGTCGCCAATGTGGATTCATTCGATTTCGGTCATCGATCATTATTTGCTTTGATTATACATTATCTAAAGTATTAGCAGGACAACAATACTAATTAGATGGTATAATGGTATAAAGTGTCCCTGTTGTTATAGGGGCTCATCTAACTTCCTGTAATAGCATATCCAATTTGACCGAATGACATAAATAATCGTGTGTACCGATACATACTAATATCACGATTCAATTGTCTACAGGCAATATAATTTGATATGCAATATTAGTTTGTAAAGGAACTGCAGCATCGGTGTGAAACTTCTAGGGCGCTCGCGGGTCCTGAGCCGAGGCAATACGATGAACATCGAATTGTGTTTGATAGCCTGAATTCAGAGGGCTCGCACTGACCCATAGCCAAAATTTTGGGACATAATGATCAAAATATAGAGCAAATGAAGGGACATAATGGCCAAAATATAGGGCAAATATGGGGACATAATGACCAAAATATAGGGCAAAATCCAGAAAACGGGTCATTTCAGTCACCAACAGGGATAATTACAATCTCATAGGATCAATGTTTTTATCCAAAAACAACAAAAGACAGTGACCTCCACTCCTCTGGTAAAGAAGAAACAAAGTACAATATAGTTTGGACACTTCCGATTCGGTCGCGTTGTTATTTTGGAGGATTTAAATAAGTCAACTATTCATGTATATGTATCACAATAAATACAAGGTCAGAGCTGCGCGAAAAAGCACGAATAATCTTGAAAATGTAGGAATAATAGGGCAAATCGGTCAAATTTTAGAAAATATAGGGAAAAGTAGGGGAGAGCCAAAAATATAGGGGAAAATAGGAAAAATAGAGCCAGTGGGAGCCCTGTCATTTATTAATTGGTCCTTTTGCAGGGAGTTGAAGGCTTCGAAACTGTCGAGTCTCCTCATGTCAGTTTCCATTTCGAATTCGGGTCTCGCGTCGGATCAATTTCTTCAGCGCAACTTCACTGAAACGTTGGCCTCATTTCCAAGCTTTGAATCTACTATGAATTCTATACGTATTTGTATATGTTAACCAAAATCCTCCACCCATGAACACTTTTTATGTAACTGTAGATGTAGAACCTAAATTAAACAGTTGTTCCTATTGGCCAACTCTTCACATGTAGACACCGGAGCAAAGACTGCTGACTTGGGATATCGTCATTGCAACGTCAGAGGGGAAACAACTCAGTCAAAATACCAGTTGGAGTTATCTCCCTTTTCTTAATGCCCTTAGTTCTCATTGCAGTTCAGCATTTTCTAGCCCTGGGCAAATCCAGAATACATGAAGACTAGGACGAGCGTATTTTATAGGTAACACATTTATTTAATATTTATACATCAGTTTCACATATGAGTCACTAAAAACATCATAACTGAAGTTTATGTTAATCGAAAGATGAAGTCCGCATGACACTTTTGGTTCCTGAATTAAAAAAGTCACCAATTAAAAGGATTCTAAAAGGAGTTGTCACAGTTTGCTAAATTATATATGTTGCATTATATCCGATAATCCATCCGTTCAATGGTGTTTAGACAAACATATCACACTATTCATGTTGGGCCACAAATTCATCCACTTCATCTTTCATGTAAGTGTCTGCCCAATGTGTCTGAACAGGAGGCTTTTCAGTAATATAAGGGTATGAACAATAAAACCGTACATGAAATATCGACTCACTCCATTCAGACCTCCAACTTTAACCAAAGTTGATTTCTCGAGATACCCTAAACTATTCTGTGGAGAAAATATGAGTAATCACAGTCTGTATGTATAAGAAATATAGCAATTCTGGATATATTTTCAAGTCTATACAGAAGATAATACAATCAGCAGCACCCACTAATCAAACCCCTGTACAAAACCACCAACTGTATAGAAGGCCCTAATACCAATTTTGAGAATCCTGAAAGCATTCAAGATGTAAAAAATCTATGGATTAGGTAAATGCTCCCCTGTGCACTTTCAGCAACGAAGTATGGTAATGCATCATGAGTATTATATTTGATGATCGCAGGATCGTCATATACAATGAATGCAGAATATATTGTCAGAGAAATTTGGAACTCTGCCTGCTTCGACAAGTTTTCTGTCAGGTACTTCACAAAAACAAATAAATAAATAAATAACTTAACCTTCCTCGGCTGTGAAAATATCTGTTAAACAAGGAGGGTTACCACCTGGATGCACACCTATATTTAGTGACTGTATCCTTATCCTTTATTCTCATTATAGTTTTACTCAAGCAAATGGTCAAGTTGATGGCAATCTCCTGTCAATGTTGTCTTAATTCAGCAACCTCTATAATGATTAAATTTTACCTTTCTGCTCTTCCAAGTTTTCAAGATCTCCAATGAGATCATTGATAAAGTCTAAATAAATGCATTGCTACATGTATATATGGACTCAATATATTCTATATATTCAATCGATAAAATAAGACTTATTCAAGCTATTTAAAATACTCATAAAAAACTTGAAATAGTTTAATACATACATGTATGAACAAGGATATATAAAATTGATCGATATTACAAGTTTGCATAGATAATAACTCATCAGTTAAACCTTTTCACACTGGCAATCAGTGCAGAGTAACCTAGATTGAGGGTCAAACCATTCTACTGCTGTTAACACATCACTCTCCACACATCGAAACATCTTCTGCAGTTACTCTGCACCCATAAGAGATGTAATTATATGCCTAAGCCCATAAAAAACCCCAACTGATTTTTAAACAAGAGCCCAAAGGGCTTCAATATACGCCCGTATATCTGGAATTACATTGGTCCAAATTTCAAGGTTGATTCCAATTGGTAGCTAGCAATCCGAAAAAGGTCTACAATTTTGTGCTTCTGAGAATGTAACATATCACATCTAAAATTGAATGATAAACTAAAATGAGCTTAACTCTTGGAAACTAGGTGACCTTGGAGCAAGAACCGAGAGCTCACATATCCCACAATGAAATCGACAATAGTCAAACACAAGACAATAGTACTTTTCCTGCAAATGGATTTCTTTCAGACGAGAGAATTTTTCATGAAGGAAGAAGAAAGTGATGAAGTAAATCTTTCTTCTTGAGTTGATAAACGGGTATGAAGTTCATAAAGGACCCCTCTCCACGTTAAACTAGTAAATGTATGGTTTCTATTTCACAACAGTTTAACTAAATGTAGCTGTTTCAAACATGGGAGACAACTCCACAGGACAAATGCCATATACATGTAGGGGAGAGAACTCTGAATATTCCAACCTAACACATATAGTCAGCTAAACTTGATTCAATTCTGGGGGACTGTGACCTTGACATTTGACAAATTGATGTATGTCTCCTCTTCGCCATGCGAGTAAGGTATCTGATACCATTCCATACCTTGAAACTAGAGATATCGCATGGATGAATGACCTAAACTTTGGTGCATGACACATCGTCTTCCGTCAACGTATCAATGGACACAAAAAAATCATGATTTTTATGAATTTCATGATTTTGGGGGTCACCGTGACCTTGTTATTCGGCCTCGACCTACATTTTGGTACGGGATACATCATGTCCCCGTAATGTATCTACTGACACAAAAAAAAAGTACTTTTCAAAGATTTCTTGATTCTGGAGTCACAGTGACCTTGACCTAAATTTTGGTACATGACAAACCATCTCCCCGTAATTTCTCAATGGACACAAAAAATCAAGATTTTTAACAATTTCACGATTTTGGGGTCACAGTGACCTTGACATTTGACCTTGACCTACATTTTAATATGTGACACATTGAGTCCCCCTAATGTATCTACTGACACAAAAAAATGTTATTTTTAATAATTTCCTGATTTTTGGGTCACAATGACCTTTGACCTTGACCTATATTTTGATATGCAACACTTCATTTCCCCCTATTGAATCCACTCACAAAAATTAGAAATTTATGATTTCCTGATTTTTCATTCACACTGACCTTTGACCTCTGACCTCGACCTACATTTGGCATGCAACACATCGTTTCCCCCTAGGGCATCCACTTGCCAAAAATTAGAACTGTAGATGGAAAACTATCAATGATCAATGATTTCCTGATTTTTAGGCAACAGTGACCTTTGATCTCGGACCTCGACCTGAATTTCGGTACGCGACACATTGTCTCCACCTGATGTATCCATTCACAAAAAATTGCAACTATGGATAGAAAACATCCAGAGATATAGACCGGACACCAACACTTCACTGATTTCCTGTTTTTCAGGCCAGTGACCTTTGACCTCTGACCGCGACCTTCATTTTTGTACGCGACACATCGTCTCTCCGTAGGGTATCCACTTACCAAAAATTGGAACTGTAAATAGAAAACTGTTCCAGATATAGACCGGACACGGGGGACGGACAGACGGACGAACGGACGGATGGATGGACGGACAGACGGACGGAAACCGCCATCACATAATACGTCCGCCTTTTTGGCGGGCGTATAAAAATTACACAACTGTATAGAATTAGGCTAAATTTTAAAACTAAAAATCCATATTTTGTTAACATGTAATAGATTTTCTTACAGTCCCACAATCCAAATTGAGTTTACTTTTGGGACATTCCTTGAAACAAATGTCCTGTCAGCATTATAGGACTCCAAATAAGAGGTGTTTACATGCACAAATGCATGTACATTTTCTGCTGGGCATGTAGAATTCAGAGAATAGTAATGTATTTGATATAGAATAACAGAACGGTTGACACTTCAGCCGAATGTGCATGCCATTAATTTTGTTCAATTCGAGCCTTGGCAGACCCTGGTGGAAAAAAATGAAGCATTCAACATTGCAAATTTCAAATGAGATCACATGACCACAAGTTATGTAAAATATATGTAGTTGCAGGCTCTGAGAGACAGTATGGTACTTATCGGAAGACATCTGTATAGGAAATTAACCCTATCTGACCAATGTGGGAGGGATTCCCCATCTGCCCTACCCCAATGAACTAGATAGAGTTAACACCCCAATGATACTAGATAGGTTTATGAAAATTTCTGGGGCTTAATATCACTAACTACATGTTCTGGTTGTGTCATACAGCCACTGAATCAGCCAGTGGCCAGATCTGTTTTGGACCTTCCCAGTGTGACATTCCCCATAAAAGCCCCTCATCCCTTTCTCGCTTGTAGCCCAAACTGTGAGAAATGTAATGTACCCCATCAATCACACGGTCCCTATTTCTGTGTTGGTGTCCATGAAAATGAATCGTAGATCCCAGCTGTCTTATCTGTATGTCCAGTTGCTTACAACCGGCGAAACGACTGAAGTTAAAAAATGTCGGAGCACCTTGATTGGATGGCAAGTCCTGGCCGAGACCCAGCAATTTTCGCTCCTGCTCAACAGCCTTGTTTTCCTCCTCGGAGGGTAAAATCAAATCTATCCGCGGCATAAAATGACTGAATGAAATGACAGGTGCATCGTAGGATTTAGTCACATTGTCTCCATTGAGGTCACAGAAGTATTGCGCTGGATAGCTATCATACATCGTCGGCCAGATACAGTTATGATTATCTGACCACATGAGGTTCACCAATTTCAGGTCCTCCTTGACGGACGGATGGCGCACATACAAGGTGTCCAGATCATCTTCCTCAGGAGTGGTGTACCACGAGAACAGGGGAACTATTACTACATCTCCTTCATCCACAAATAGTCTTTCTGGCTTGGTGCTAATGCCCAGTGAATCACACAGGGAGAGAATCTGGTGAAACTTGTGGAAAGAATTTTTGCTGCCATCACCTTCTTTAACCCAAAGGTCATGGTTCCCTGAAGAAAAAAAATATATATACATATATAAAAAATTATAATAATTGTAATAATATACATTTTGAAACAAACTGTTATAGACTAATGAAAATCAATCTTCATACAAGGTGATCAAAACATCCACTGAAACATTTAGATCTACATAGTGGTGGGATATTTATAGCAGAGGTACTAATTCAACAAGCTAAACCCTACTGATATTTAATTTTGTGATATTGACAATGTAGGGTTTAGCCGTTGAACCGAAAATTCCTACAGCAAAATTTCTACCTCCCGACCTGGGTAACATCAGGTAGATTTGCATTCATAAAATCAATAATACCTACTACTTTGCACTTCTTTGGATAGAATACATATTTGCCTACTTTCCTGGCCATTTATTTCCTCTGTCTAGTTTCTTTCATTTCCATAAACAGCAAAAGAAAAAAATTTATCGAGCTTGCTCTTTCAAAAACTAAATCCGCCGCCATCTATAGAACACTCGTGAGTGATTCTGATTCTCGCGTCTGACATTATCTAAATTCAAGATTAGAAGAGTCGAAAAACTGAATCCGCTCCGTCGATCCAGTTGCTTAGCGAGATGAAAAATCCCATAAATTACCTTTTTCGGTATGTTCATGCGTGTTACCGATAGTTACAATTTTACAGTCAAATCCAGATAATGTGAAAGCCTTAGGAAAGAGCCGTTTCTGTCTTTCCTGTCCACAATCCCGAAATTCACAATCACTCTCGTGCCACCATATAGCAATATCTTCAAGATACCTTCCGATTTTATAGTTTTTGAAAGTTCAAGCTCGATAATTTTTTTTTTCTTTTGTCGTTTATGGAAATGAAAGAAGCTGCACAGAGGATATAAATGGCCAGGGAAGTAGGCAAATATGTATTCTATCCATGAAACGAGTGCAAAGGGGTAGGTATGATTGATTTTTATGAGCTCAAATTCACGGCGATGTTATCCATTTGGAAGGCCAAAATTTTGCGATAGGAATTTTCACTTCAACCGCTCAACCCTACATTGTCAATATCACAAAATTAAACAAGTTGAGGAAAATATCTTGATTGAGGTATTATACCTTGATAGGGGTATTATACCTCGATCGAGATATAGGCCTATACCTCTTATACCTCGATTGGGGTGTAGGCTATATCAACTTCAGTTTCTATATATTTATGGAAAATGTGGACATCCATACATACCATGGACTACATGGATCTTTCAACAGCATCTATGGCTTCATTGTTCCATGATTTCCACAGCAACTTATTGCTTCATTTTATGTGACTAATCAATCAAATTAGCCACTTTAATATTTCAAAATGAAACATGGCTTCAAATGACATATTCAGTGAAATTTATTCTGTAAATGAAAATGGCATTTGATGCCATACTTCCATCTCAAAGTCATATCCAAGTTGCATGAATGTAGATGCATTGACCGATGAATAAATTAGATTAAATTGTCAGATGCACTGCACAATCTCCTAGCATGCACACACATGGCATGGTCAGACTACCCAGAACAAAGGTCTGTTTTTTATGTGCACATGCTAGCAGATTAGATTGTGCCTGTCAGTTAAACTTGATTTATTAACTAGGCATTGCCTCTCGAATCCTGCAATTTATGCATGACCTGGACATAAAAGTATGCCATCACATGTCATTTTCATTTACAGAATGAATTTCACCCAATATGTCATTTGAAGCCATGTTCTATTCATCCTCACAAGCCAGTGTATCAATCGATAGGTTACGATCAATACACTGGCTTGGTTAGTTACTGATAGCAGTTCTGGATATAAGTCGCCCGAGGGGTTTCCACTGGACTGAACCAATCAGTAAGCGTGCTAAAGCAGCTCATCAGGCCAATCCGCAGCGAGGTTTGAGTTTTGACTAGTTTGAATTTCATCGCTACTGACTAACGACATCGGGTGTCAAAGCGAAAACTGCAGGCTTCCTATACCGACGCGCTAATTCAAACAATGAAATATACGAGATTGTGTAATAAACGCAATGACTCGAGAACTGATCCGAATCGCCAAAAAGGTCCAGGTAAACGCTCTGCGAGAATTTAGGGATTACCTGGACTTGTGCAGATGTGTTCCATTTTGAAATATTGAAGTGGCTAATTTGAATGATTAGTCGCATAAAAGCAATGCCCACCTCAGATCAGTGCTGAAGACTGCTGTAAGACAGTGTAGTGCAAATTATATTCTAGACTCTCGATAAAATGCTCAAGATATTCTTGTTATTTTGTTTAAATGTGCTGTTTCAATGTATTTTGTATTGTACTTTATTTTTTTATTGTTATGTTGTTGTTTTTTTTCCTGTACGTTCTCACCCTAACGGGGCGTAATAATACAATAAAGGTATATATATAAAACCAGTAGGCTCCATAATAAAACGAAGCAATACGTTGCTGTGAAAATCATGTAATAATGAAGCTATAGATGTTGTTTAAAGATCCATGCAGTCTGGGATATGTGTGGAATTCCACATGAATATATAAAAACTGAAGTTGACATAGCCCTATACTCCAATCAGGGTATACCTCGATCAAAGTATAATAGTACCTTGAAAGATATTTTCTTCAACCTGTAAAATGTCAGTATAGGGTTTAGCTAGTTGAACTAGCCGAGGTGCCAGGCCAGACCTACAACTGCCTCAACTAGTATCAAATATACTTGCCTGGCACGAAAAATACTTTGCGAAACGCATTGCTAAGTTTGTTGAGCGTTTCTTGGAGAAGGGTGAGAGAACCCGAGACGTCGCCCGCTAGGATCAAAACGTCGTGTCCATATTTCTCGGAGCTCCATGTCTGCACATGCTGCAAGTTCTCTCTGTGATCAACATGGATGTCAGAAATGGCAAACACCCGACTCATTCTACATAAAACCAACACGCGTACACGGCCTGTCAGACTGGTACGACGAAGAAATCATCGAAAAACCACTTCAAAGTTCATCGAACAGTAGCAGACAACACGTTTTGATGTTTTGGTCCAAAGGTCAGTTTTTGCAGTGCCACCTAGCCAAGGAAGACAACTCTGACTAGACAGACACTCGTCCATTAAACACGTTTCGTACTTTGCGTTTACAGACCGCAAGTTTCGAACGTTACCTTCCAGGCGCAAAAAGTGGACGATAAAGACCCGTAAATAATAGTCTTATTTCAAAGTACTACTTGATAAAGTTAACCATGTAGTTGTTATATAAATATTTGTTAGTATGAATGTACGGTGGCTTGTTAGGGCCATGCATTGATCTTTCGAATTTACTGCCTTTCTCTAATTTTCAAGATTTCACTTTCGCATTTTCTCTCTTTTCTTGTCATCATCTTAGATTCATTTTCGATTTTTCAAAATTTATCCCTGATCTTTTTATTCATTCTCAAGAAACTGCAACGTACTGCAACCATTTCCATACGAAAACGCTGGAAATTCATTTTCAAGAGACAAGAACAATTCAAACGACCACATGGAAACACTGGAAATTAGCGAAAACCTCGAAAATAGCTTGAAACATCAGAAATAGCAACAAAAAAAAACAGAAACTGCCGTGTAATTTCCACCGCGGTTGAAAGTATTTCAACCGCGGTTGAAAGTATTTCAACCGCGGTGGAAACTATTTCAACCACGGTTGAAAGTATTTCAACCGCGGTGGAAACTATTTCAACCGCGGTGGAAACTATTTCAACCGCGGTGGAAAGTATTTCAACCGCGGTTGAAACTATTTCAACCGCGGTGAAAAGTATTTCAACCGCGGTTGAAAGTATTTCAACCGCGGTTGAAAGTATTTCAACCGCGGTGGAAACTATTTCAACCGCGGTTGAAAGTATTTCAACCGCGGTTGAAAGTATTTCAAGAGGATTTTCTGGAACAGTTGTATTGACCACCTTGTAAGCCCACTGTCTGAAGGTGGAACCAGGATCCAGGTGATTGAGGTTCGCACCATACCCAAACCATTACTCTGTATCTGTGTGTACCTGCCAACCAGAGGCTCTGCCACTTACACTGCAGATTACCAAGATAACCTAGACCAGCTCCATGAGATTCTTGACAAATATGGCGATAGCCATCACGTGTGTATAATTGGAGACTTTAATGCTGATATTACCTCCACTGCTCCAAACAGCAGGGATAAAACCCTCACCTCCTTCCTACATGCTCACAAGCTTGAATTTCTTACTGAGGGCCCAACATTCATGCACGACAACGGCAGGGATTCATCAACAATTGATTATTTCCTGTTTCCCCGGTCCGATACTCACCTGTATGGGACACCACATCGCTTGAACAAGATATTTAGCAACACTTCTGACCATTATCCGGTTAAGCTTTCGGTAAAGCTATCAGTACCACAACACTGCACCGCTGTGATCCCATTAGATGTCGCCAGCAACCCCAGACCCCGGTGGGACAAACTTGATCAAGTTCAGTATCGAGAACAACTAGCAGAAAATGTGGGCCATATCCCATTGGATGCATATTATGGTACATCCAGCATATTTGACTTACACCTCCTGTACAACAAAATTTGCACGGCACTAACGGAGGCGATTCCATCACCAATGCACCCCACAATGAAGGCACCGAGACGACTCAGAGTTTGGAATGATTCCATACACCATGCAGTACAACAAAAGAAAGCTGCCTTCTATAACTGGAAGAACTTAGGATCCCCTTCTAACTCAGACCACCCTGCAAATTTTGAACTACGACAGAGCAAGAAACGGCTACGACAAGAACAGAGAGTGGCGGTCGCTATCAAACGGGACTCCAACATGGAGAAAATAATGGAGGCCAGAGAGAATGACAAGGCAACATTCTTCAAATTAGTGAAGACCCAACGAGCCACCAAATCGGTCCCTATCACCAGCCTCTTCGTGGAGGATACCTGTTACCCTGAGAGCGACATCCTTAAAGGATGGCATGAACACTTTACCAAGCTCTCCACCCCATCCCTGAACCCAAAATTCAACGTAAGCTACAACTCTGCCGTTCAATTTGACAAAATGATCATTGAAGACCTGTGCAAGAATCAAGAAGACCCCATTCCAGTTTTCACCGAATCTGATGTGCGACTAGCAATATCCAACCTTAACACAGGCAAGGCACCAGATGGTGAGGGAGTATCTGCAGAACATGTCATTCATGGTATCGACATCATCGTTCCAGCCATAGTATGCTTGCTGAATGCCATACTGCGCTCAAACCAAGTCCCTGAAATTATGAAAAATGGAATCTTGACCCCTATCTTCAAAAAAAAGGGAAACAAAGAACAGTCCACTAACTACAGAGGAATAACCATTACACCAATAATCACCAAAATACTGGAAACCGTTGTTCGAAACCGAATCCAACCAACACTCGCACGAGCACAACATTCTCTACAACGTGGTTTCACAAAAGGGGTTTCTCCACTATTCTGTGCGCTTCTCCTGCAGGAATCTGTCCTAGAATCGAAGCAACAGTCCAAAAACACGATCGTCGCCTTTCTAGATGCCAAATCAGCCTTTGATGTCGTAAACCACTCGAGTCTTTTTCGAAAGCTGTACACTGGTGTGGATGGGACTCTCTGGCTTACAGTTTCCAACCTGCATGATAATGCCCATACACAGATCAAATGGAAAGATGAACTGTCCGTTAAGATACTCCAGCAACAAGGGGTCCGTCAAGGTGGCATTCTATCAACAGACTTGTACAAGATCTATGTAAATGACCTACTGTCTAGGCTCTCTGACACTGACCTTGGATCAAAAATTGGCCTATCCAACTGTTGCTCACCAACTTGTGCAGACGATGTCGCCCTGATGGCAAATAATGACCTTGACCTGCAAACTCTCCTTTTCTTAGTCGAGGACTACAGCTCCAATGAAAGGTATGAAATCCAACCCCAAAAAAGTGCTATATTGTCAAACGCAAAAAGCATATCACCGTTACAGATGGGGAGTCAGGATCTCCCTACACCAGAAACCTCAAAGCATCTTGGTATTATTCGGGACAAAAAACTGATCTCCTCTAAGCTCAACGTGGAAGAGAATATCTCCAAAGCAAGGCGAGTCCTATACTCTCTGATGGGTCCGGGTCTTCACGGCCGTAATGGCTTTAATCCCACAACATCCTGCCACTTGCTGGACATTTACTTCATTCCGGTATTACTACATGGTCTGGACGTGACCCCACCAAATGTCAAGGAAATGGATTGCCTGGAGCGTTTTTATAAAAAGACACTGAAGGAAATCCTCTCCCTTCCCACTAGGGTCGCAGATCCAACTCCGTATGTCCTTGCAGGGACCCTACCATTGATTGCCAAGCTTCATCTGCGGGTTCTCTCCCTGCTGCGGAATATCTGCGCTGACGAAAAGATCATTGAGCATGACATTGCTGTTCGACAGGTAGCTACAAAGGGCCTATTCAGCACTAGCTGGTTTGCCAATGCAAGACAGATTCTTGCTAAATATTCTCTGCCGTCGATCCATGACTTGCTGGACTGCCCTCCATCCAAAAATCGCTGGAAGAGGATCATTAGAGGAGCTGTCAGAGCCTACTGGACCGAAGACCTGCTCTTCAAGATACGTTTGTATCCGTCCCTGCGTTTCTTGGACCCAGCTGATGATTGCTTGGAGAAGCCACATCCCTCGATCGCTTCAGTTTCCACGTCACCATGCGATATACGCAGGCTAGGCATAAGATTGAAACTGCTTACCGGAACATATATACTCCAAGCAAATCGGGCTTCATTCAACCAGTATAATGT